>JBBPDB010067719.1:0-10296 GCA_037974465.1 Brachypetersius altus | reverse complement strand
CTTTCGGATCTTCGGATCACATGCGTGCCGAACCGTGGAGAGGGATCGGTTCGGATCCCAGATCAACAGTGATCCATCGCACCACTACAATTAAACAAAACAAAACAAAAGTGAATGCTTCGAATTAGCTAGCGGAGCCATTTCAGATGCCGTGCAGAACGTCAGTACTGTCACTGTACCTTAACACCGGCTTGCAGGTTGAGCAGGTCTCCGTGCTGTTTGTGTTCTAGAGTGAAGGATCTCCACAGGTGATGTGTGTCTGTCTTCTCTGCTGCATGTCTCTCATCTTGTTGAGACTTCCCTCGCGCCAACTTTACCTCCCTTTTTATGAAGGGACTATAATAATTGGTAAGACCAAGGAACGTGTGTCACTGTAAGCCAATCAGAGGCAGAGATTGCATTGTGTACACAAGCGCGTGCACAGAGAGAGGAATAAAACACACGACTAGTCGACTTTTCTCAGGGGGTTTCGACTTGCGGCTCTGAAGTCGATTAGTCGACTTTTGTGTTAATTCCCTATTGAGAATGACTCTCAAACACCTATTTATGCAGAAAATAGAGTTTAATTTGAAAGAATCCTTAACGTTTGCTCATAATTTTGTAGTTTTAAATTCTGATACTGTAGGACACTGTGATACATACAAAAATTAAAAAATCAACAGCCGTGTTCACGTCTGACTTCTATACTTTCGTCTATTTATAAATAACAATAAGTCAAACAGTGTGAGAAACCACATAAGCAAGTCAGATTACTAAACCTTGTTTGCATTTTGCATATGAATATGCACGGAATTTCCCTACGCAACCACATAAGCAAGTCTAGAAATACTAATAGACAGCCACAAGCTTCCATTAGTTGTTAGATACATTAGCCTCTAAATCAAATGTGTGTTTTTGGGATAATGGGAATTACAGAGTAAACACATTTTTTGGGCGGGGGAGGGCAAGAATCAGAGTAATAAAGAGTATTAACTCCCACGAACTTAATTAACTCCTAACCCCCATTTCTTTCACTGCTGCGCACACACACACACACTGTGACCTACGCCCAAACTGTAAAGTGGGAGATAAATGTGCCAAAAGTGCTGCAGGCGGGCCAGAAAAAAATGGGCTTTTAAACAGATTTGTGCCACTTTTTAGTGTTCAATCCAATTCCGTCAGCTGTCAGTAACACATTAACCTTCCTGACCCTGAGTGGACACAAACACAACCATTCAGATGAACAGCCATAAGAGAAAAGTACTAATCTGTACATAATAATTTTTTTAAAAATAAGGTTTAAATGTTATTTTCTCAAGACTTTTGCATGGTATTTTACATGAAAGCTGAACACAATCTCATGTAAAAGTTTCAGCCCTCGCCCACACACACATCCCACTGCCCCTGTCAATTCATGGGTTATGTTGATTTTTAAAAGTGAAAATAAGTAAAGATGCTGTACATTTTGGCCTTTCCTGCTCATTTTAGAGCACAATTACTATTTACTGGTTTCACATATTAGAAAAAGACACCAAAACCAAGACCATCCATCCATGCATTTACACCATCACACACTCCCCACCATGGCACACATTCATTTATCCATGCCTGAATTTCCGACTATCTGTGCTCCTTTTTCTCTCTCTGCTTAAATATTTTATCATTTCTGTTTCAGACAAAATGTTTTTCCAGCAAAAGCCCATTTTGTATCAGTACAGTTGTACTGCTCAGGTCAACAGTGACGAACCGCACTGTTTACACGACTGCTGTTTTGTTCAGGGTCCTCAAATCTGGTCCCGGAGTTTGATGACCTAAAGACACTTTTTCACAGGTCTGCAGGAACCATGCTGTACCTTAACTGTAGTGCGATGGTACAGAAGTTGTAGCATATTTTAATGTTCCAGTGTATCACTTTCAGTTAAGTCAGTTTCTGCACAGTTTATGGCCGTTTTCCCAAACCGTTGAACTAACGGACAGTTTATCTTTCTTGCCATTTTAGCTATTTTTCAACGGTGTGATGAAAACCTTACAGAACTTGTTAGTGTCATAGAAAACTAGAAGACAGAAGTGCTTGTACTTCACTGACTTCCCAGTAGTTAGTTTGGTTTTTTGTTGTTTTTTTGTGCAGACAGTAATGAAACAGTAGCCTCTTTCCATGTTGTCATGACGTTTCAACCAATCAGAAAGCAGTGAAGCGTTCAGCTTGGCCATCACACAGCTTTTAGCTCTGCCATCACACAGCTTGGGTTTAAACCTTTTTATTTGCAATAGGAAAACAGTACAGCATGGTTCCTTGTGCCAGTGGAACACACCCTGCTCAAACACACCTAGTTCAACTAATGAGGGTGTTTGAGGAGGAGAACCACCAAAGTGCTCTGGATTTGGGGATCTCTGGTTTAGTCAGATTATCAGTTTAGGTTGTAGTACTTAAATAATGACTTAGTAATTGATGGGTATGAGATAATAAACATTCCTCCACTGTGGTGTTCTCATGCCTTGCAAAGTCAGGGTCACGCTTTATGATCCTGTCTCCACCATGGTCACGCAGCGTCCTTATTCAGAATAGAAGATTATTCAACACTGTATTTAAACTACCGAATTTCTCAGATCAGTGCAAACTGAAGGTGGCAAAACCTACAAGGCTTATACAGCATCATCTTCAGCATCAGCTTCAGCATCTACTATAGCTTTACTAGCAGTATTAGTACGAGCATCAGCATGTTTTTTTGTGCACCAGGTCTAGCATCAGTTACAATTTAAGCATCAACTTTGAACTCAGCTTCAGCATCAACATCAGTTTCAGCATCAGCATCAGTTTCAGTTTTAGCATCAGCTTCAGAACCTGCACCAGGTTTAGCATCAGTTTCAGTTTCAGCATCAACTTTAATTTCAGCTTCAGCATCAGCACCAATTCCAGCATCAGCACCAGCAGGTTACTCACATCTCTGAACTCCACCAGCCCCATCTCGCCCAGCTCACTGATGCAGTCGTAGGCAGACCCGGACTGCAGGAACAGCTGGGCCAGGCACATCTCCTCACTCCTAAAGCTGGCACACATCACGACCAACACCAGCAGAAAACAACACCAAACAACAATAATCACAGCAACACTAGCTCCTTAACGACGGGTCCATGTCACCTAGAAACAGACTTATGACTCTAAACACCGCTCAAATTCATGGTATTTCGATTTAAAAACGAAAGATACGCTTTGTTTGGTGTATATTTCTTTAAAAGGGTACACCGCCTGGGTCGAGGCGGACTAACAGCGTTTATCCGTGGCTAGCGCCGATTAGCAGCCTCCCCGGTTAATCGATAGGAGGCTGAAGCTCCAGCCGCAGTCTCGCCATGGAAAACGGCAGAAACACGGCAAAAAGGCCAACGACAGGACTGTGGATATAAAGCCAGAGAGGAGACAGTGTCCCTCCCTCAGAAACAAAACGCCCAAGCCGGTAGTGCTCTATTTTTTTAACAGCGCAACGTAAATATCCTCCTTTAGCCAAAAAAAGCCGCTAGCCCTGCCGCCGCCGTCCGTTTATCTTGGGTTGCCAGATATGTTATCACCCATCCTTCGCGGGGAATGAACGAGGCATGAATCTGACGTTTCCTCGGCCAGAAACGCTACAAAATATAAACACGTGCTATGTTGCTTTAAACAATATTATCATTTTTTAAACTGAAAAAATATTTGTTTTAAATACCTTGCACTAATTTTGTCAGATTGCCTTCAGATTAAATTATAATTATTATTTATGGTCATTTATAACTAGATGCACCACATTAAATGAATTTAAAACATTAATTTATTGTGAAAAGTAGTATTTGTCACCTTTCAAAGCTGTGCCTGTCTGATATGGGGATTTGACTGCTTCTCTGGCAACCCGTAGAGCATCCCTTAATATATTCTATGCTGTATTCTTCCAAAGCAGAGGCCCACCATCTGCCTGTCCTTTGTCTAAATGGGTGTGAGAGTGAAGAGCTAAGTTTTGCCAGCAGATCCAGGGTTGGATCAATGTTCAAATGTCAGATTTAGCACAAATATTCAAAATTAATTTGATGCATTGTGCTTTTATGGTGCCCTGCGTACCTGCATGTGACGGAATGCAGTGTTAGGAGCTCTGTAAGGTAGAAGTCTGTATAATGTGTCAAATGTTGATGGATATTGATGAAACAACCTTCACATTAGCAGATCTTTAAAATAGTATTCGCTCTAATCATAACTCTCTGCATGTTCACTCTGGCTCAGGGGTTGTTATGGATAACAAAGGTACCAGAAATATCATGTTGAATTCCTCTTCACTGGATCACACCCAGTAGTCAAATGAGCTGCAGAGCTTCAGGCAAATTTAGACCCACATTCATCTTCTGTCTAGGGTTAGAGCATTACAGCATCCATCACATCCCACAGGTGCTCGATCAGATCTGGGGGTTTGGAGGCCAAATCAGCCCCCAAGCCAGCCCACTGGTTCTTATTGCATTCCTCATATTTTTATGGCACAAACACTAAGTAACTTTTCATAACCTCATGCACTACCAATCTGTTATTATATCTGTCTTTCTTATCTTATGGAGATGCTCTGAAATCGGTCATCCACAGTGGTGTTCCATGGTCAGTACCTGCCAAAGGTAGTTCAAGAAAGGAGAACCGACAACCGGATCATCGGCACCCAAGACTCATCTGGTCTGATCCCACAGAAGAGCTGCTGTAGAACAAACTGTTGAAGCTGCGGACCAGTCAGAGTGCCCATGCAAACCCGTTTCCAACAACCAAAGATTCTACAATGGTCAATACCAGAACTGGAACATGGAGAGATAGAAGAAGGTGGTCTGGTCTGAAGGATCATGTGGGCATGTGTGTGCATATGCATCACTTACCTGGAGAAGAGAAAGTACCAGAAGGCACTATGTGAAGAAGGCAAGGCAGTAGAGGCTCTGGGTGATGTGCTGGGTCCTGCATTCATATAGACGTTACTTTGACACCTCAACACTGCAGACCAAGTTCACCCTTCATGGAGATGCTGTTCCCTAAGGGCAGTTCCTCTTTTAGAGATGAGCTCTTCTTCCAGTATAATTTTAATACAGAAACAGGTTATTTGTCCACCAGCATTAAAAAGATAAAAACTGAAAACTGAATTATGCTGTTTGCATAAGTAACTCTTGTGCTTAGGGGTTTGCAGAAATTACAAATGAATCACAAATGACACAAATGTGAGACTTATACCATGAGTAAACATAATTAGGTACTTCTTGTGACTCCTTGAGTAAGACTGTTTCTCTTTGTATGGGCCATTTTCTTCACTAGAAAATCACAGCAAAAAATCTAGATAAAGGAGCATGATGTGAGGATGATAAAGTCATTGCTAAGCACAAGGCAGGAAATGGTTATTACGAGTTTAAGCTCTCGTTAAGAACTGTTGGATCTATCTTCGTAAAGTAGAAGGTTCATCAAAGACCCTCACCAGAACTGGCAGTCACTCAAAACCAAGCTTCAGAGACAGACTATTACAGATCTGCAATGCTTTTTGCCTGGAAAACTGGAGTGAAGGTGCATGGGTCTATCAAGAGCTCTCCACAACACAGGTCTCTATGGAAGGGAAACAAGAAAGAAGCCATTCCATGATAAAGTGTCCATGATAAAGACCCAGTTAAGGTTTTATGGTCAAAGTAGAACTTCTTGGCCAGACTTGAGTAAAATCTTCACTGCCTGTAATGATATATGACGTTGGCCACATGATGCTCTGGGGATGCTTTTAAGAGTAATGCTTTTCAGAGATGGGGAATCTTGTCAGGGTAAATGGATGGACATAAATTCCACAAAATATTGCAACAGAACTTGTTCCAGTCTGCTAAAAATCTATAGCTTGCGAGCAGATCAATCTTTCAACATGACACTGACCCCAAACACAAGGCCAAAGCCACACACGAATGAAACAGAAAGGTCAATGTTTAGGAATGGCCAAGTCAAAGCCCCGAGCCTAACCCTAAGAAGAATCTGTGGCACTAATTGAAAACTGCTGTCTAAGGGCAATGTCCTACCAAAACTCCTGAAAAGAATTACAGTTGTTATTGCAGGAAAAGCATTATCTACAAACTAGGTCTGAATACATTTGTTCTTTTTTAGATAAATATCCATAGAAAAATGTGTTACAGCAACACACAGAAACCCACAGAAATGTCACACTCTTGGGCAGAGTGAGTGATAAAAAGCAGTTTTCTTTAGAGACTGCTCTCTGCTCATAAGAGATCACAATGTCATCTGAAAACATCATAGTCCAGCAGGACTCCTGTCTGATCTCGTCCTGTTCATCACCACATCAAACAAGAAAGGGCTCAGAACGGATCCTTGGTGTGAACCCACCTCAGCCCTCATACATATCCTGTACCACTCTCACACAGTTCTCTGATACTCCAGACCTCCTCATACAAGAACACAACTCCTCCCTGGACACCCCGTCATATGCTTTCTCCAAGTCCACAGAGACACAGTGCAGGTCTTTTTTGACCTTCTCCATCAGCACCTTCAGAGCAAACACAGCATCTGCAGAGCTCTTTCCAAGGCATGAAACCATCACTGATCAACCCAGCTTCCACCACTTTCCCAGAACTCCATGCTGTAGCTGATCAACTCTATTCCTCTGTAATTACTACAGCGCTGCACCTTTTGATTTTATGTCCATTATTTTTTATATAAAATAATAATAGTAATAACATGATTAGAGAGTTAATCATCAGAACTGCAATTGTGGCACAAACTTTAGAATCCAACGTTTGTGCTGATTATTTTCAGGCCAACTAAAATCGTTTAGTCTGAGGACAGTTAGGCCTGTGAATGTCTTAAAATATTCTAAACACCAGCTTTGGAAAAGTACACAGCATGCAGAGATCACACTAAAAGTACAGAATGGAAACGTGTACAATTTATTTGTAATATAGAAAATTATACTCATAAGGGGTTGAATATTTTTGAGTGTTTGAGTGTTTCCCACACGGTTTTTCCAAAATGCCTCGCTTGATGAGGCTATTCAAATCTTTACAGTGAAAGGTCGACTTCAAGCGCTTCCTACACAACTGAACTTGTCGATCTGGTATCCTAATCTTCATTCACCGCTCTGTATTCATCATGTGCAAGAACAAGCTGTTGAATCGTCGTCACGTTTTGAACGGATGTACCTTTTATAAAGACCTATATATACGCAGGCATGATAGGATTGTAGACGTCTTACCATTTAAATTTCCACCCAAAGCAACAGTTTATACAAACCATGTTGTTAAACCCCAGATGTTTGTTTTGCATTCCCTTCTGTAAATGCTACTAGGCCTGATATTACCATCATCGATAAGAACAGTAGAAATGTCTTTATCTTTGAAGTCGGCTGTTGTTTTGACCCTTTTCTGGAAGAGACCTATCTAGGGAAGCTGGTGAAATATCAACCCCTTGTGCAACAAATCAGTGGTCTTGGCTATAATTGTAAGTCTTGTGTTCATATTTGGAAGCCTGGGCCATGTGCATAGGCTATTCAGTATCATCTATTATTGGAAGTTGTCAGATCTGGAAAAGAAGATGCTGTGTATATCCATAACATCCGATGAACTTTGGTTAATGTCCGAGTCACACGACTGATACATGTCTGAGCAAATGTCACAGCTGTTAAATTTGTGTCCTTGTGTATCTTTATTCTGAATTGTGGACACAAATAAAGAAGTATACTGTGTGTGTGAGAGACCAAAGTCATTTAGTCTGAAACTTCATGCTTTGGTCTGTATAATTATTTTAATTCCATATTTGTGTTCGTACACATGACAATAATAATGTTAATGAAGGTAATAATAAATTATAAAATTATAATTGCAGTAGTAATGAACAGAATGTCATGTGGAACTGCAATGTGCTCATTATTGCAGCTGAAGTCAGCGGAGGCTCTGAGCGAGTCTGTTGAGTTCCTGAGAGAGAGCCGTGACTGTGTCCAGAATTTTCTGCCGGTCTCGGTCCTGCAGCCGGACTCCACAGCGCTGGGCAAATTTATCAGGGTGCCAGAGTGCCTGCTGCTTTCGGAGAAGCTTCCGGAAGGCGGGGATATCGGAGCGGTCGGCACCGTGCAGCATCACAGCCAGCATCTCGTCCAGCGAGCCGCGTGGCGCAGGCCAGGGGATATCGTCATATCCCAGCAGGCCGCTGGAGGAGGAGGAGGAGGAGGAGCTCTGGAAGGTTTCTGCACAGCGTTCTTCATAGCGTCTCTTCCTTCCCTGCTGCGTCTCCTCCTGTTTCCGAGCTGCACGCTGCAGGTACTCCCTGTGCTCCCTCTCCAGCCGGGCCTGCAGCTCCCTGTGATGTCTCTCCTCCTCCTCCGTCTGCTCCCTCCGTTTTCTCCTCCCACCGTGAGCTGGGCCGGGGTCTGTCCGAGCTCTCGCCTGCTGCTTTGCTGCGTATTCCCTCCGGATCCGCTCCGCCCAGTCCCCGAACTCCTCTTCATCTTTATCATCCCGGAGAAAATCGTCTGGAAAAGACACATCTGAATTATTTAAATATGCCGAAATGTAGAAAATCTGCAGTGCTGTGATCCATAAAGACGGGATTCTGGGTGTTAAACACTTCAGACCTCTGGTTCCATTCACCAGAACAGCACAGTTCCGATTAGCTCAGTCTCTCAGAATTTCACACCTACTCATAAATGATTTTATATCTCAACTATTTAAAAATGCAGACATTTTGAAAAATGTGTAGAATTTTCCTCTAATCATTATACTGTATTAAACTCTTCAGACATCTGGTTCCATTCACATGAACTGTGCAATTCTGACTCGGTTTCTCCACATTTCACACTAAAACATGGGTGATTTTACATCTTAACTATTTAAATATGCAGATATTTAAAAAAAAATAGTGCCATTTCTTTCTAACCCTCTTTCCTTCTAATTGTTTTGTGGTAGCCTGGTGTCGCAGTTTGACTGGGTTCCTCAGTGACATAGCCATCTAAGGTTCTGCCCTGTCAGGAGAAAGCTAATTGCTGGTTTATAAATAATATTTTCACAGATATGGATAAAACTACTCATACACTACCAGTCAAAAGGTTTTGTCACAGAAATGAAGTAAAAAGACTGAGATGTCTGTCAAACTTATCAAACCATGGTTTAACTATTTAATAGAAATCTAGAAATCTAGAAAAAATAGTGGAATTTCTTTCGGATCTTATACTGTTTTGTGGTACTGGTGTCATAGGTGACTTATACTTGGTTCACAGTGTCATAAACATCTAATGTTCTGTTCAGGAGAAAGATGCTAATTACCAATGTGTCAATATTTCACAGACAGGGATAAACTGTGGCTTGTCAATATTGAGCAAAGCATATCCGGAAACCAACATGAGTTGAACCCTGATGATACAGAGCATAATGGTGTAAAATCAGGTCTCTGATTGGCCCCGAGATCGGTCTTTCAGACCAGACCGGGACTCTTCTAGTAATGTTGCTCATCCTCTCGCATACATAAACATTAAACCACAGAAATCTTACCGTCATACTGCCCAAACACCTCGTAGAACTCATCCTGACATTCACCAAAGAGCTTCTCCCTCCATTGCTGCTCAGGATCAGAGAGCAGAGGAGAGTCTCTTCCTTCATTCCTCTGAGAACAAGAGCGAGAAGATTCCCATCATACAGCAGAGAAATCAACTACTGCCTGAATTACTGGATAAATCACTACTTTGCAACAAAGCATACACTACACAAATTCACAACCACATGCAGACATGTGACCACATGACCATCACAGTAAAACTGTTGTTTTTTTTATTACACAGAATATATAACATTCTTCTTCGGTTTACAGCTGTTCAGCCCAACCCCTGACTGCTTCTGATTATAAAGGGCATCCAATCAGTACAGCGGTAATTAACATATATCCGTCTTAAAGGCACAGCAACAAAAACAAGCTGTTAAAGGGATGT
Organism: Brachypetersius altus; assembly: GCA_037974465.1. Lineage (NCBI taxonomy): Eukaryota > Metazoa > Chordata > Actinopteri > Characiformes > Alestidae > Brachypetersius > Brachypetersius altus. Next base: position 373 of record JBBPDB010067719.1, on the reverse strand, counting down.
TGGAAGGTGGAGTAAAAATGATTTGTGGTACACAAAACCATATTAAAATGATGGTATACCAACAAAAGTAATACATACTAACCTGTGCAAAACTTACTCCCTGAAGCAAATCATAAGGAGTCACTCCAGCCTTGTTCGGTTCATCCAGGGCTGCAGGACAGTGCTTTCGCAAAGGAACCACCAGGTCATCATAATCTGTAACAGTGTTGAGAATATTAAACAATATAGACAGAACAATCAGAGACTTCTGCTGCAAAGACATTTGAATTATAAGGCCAGACTACAGAGGTGACTAGTATATATACTCAACAAAAATATAAACGCAACACCTTTGTTTCTGCTCCGATTTTTCATGAGATGGACTTAAAGATCT
>JBBPDB010067708.1:0-10296 GCA_037974465.1 Brachypetersius altus | reverse complement strand
AATTTAACCACAATGAACGTGTAATTTAACCTTTTCTTTAAGGTACTTACACTTGAAAAGAGCCGCGTCTCTGTTTTGCGCCATTTTTCGAATATGACGCCGCCTCTCCCGCTGCCTTATGGGATAGTGCAGTGCCCATTGAACGCCTACTGCAGAATTCGACCGGAAGCAGTAGATCATCCGGGAACTTCTCGCCTACTGTTTTTCCAATGCTATGAATTCGGACATACTACTCGCCTCGCATACTGTTTTCGCATACTATATAGTATGACGCAGCCTAAGACTACTAAACACCACTGAGGTACTCTTGCGCAAGATACTCAAGGTGCTGCCCACACACTGCTCGCCGGGTGCTGTGTTCCTGGCTGCACACTGCTTCACTTGGTGAATGGGTTAAATACAGAGGAAGAATTTCACACTGTTCACACTGCATGCTGTGGTGTGTTGATATGTTGGCACGTATAATTGTCACTTTCACAAAGCGAGCTCCATAAAGACATGGCTGGAAAGAGTGGGAGAACTTGACTGGCCGCACAGAGCCCTGACCTCAACCCCATCCAGCACTTTTAGGATGAACTGGAATGGTGAGCCAGGCCTTCTCATCCAGCATCAGTGTCTGACCTCAAAACTCCTCTAAAGACTGAATGGCCACAAATTTCCCACAGAAACTCTCCAAAATCCTAAGGAATGCGTCTTAAGTGAAAGTGACCATTTGTCATGCGTGAACACACCACAGCACACAGTGTGAACAGCACAAAATTCTTCCTCTGCATTTAATCTATTCACCAAGTGAAGCAGGGGGCAGCAGGAACACGGCGCCCGGGGAGCAGTGTGTGGGACGGTACCTTGCTCAGGGTGCCTAGCGGTCTTGGGAATCGAACCTGGACTTTCTGATCACAGGGCGAATGCCTTAACCACTAGGCTACCAGACGGGGAGAAAGAGTTGCTATAGATACATTACAATGTCAATACAAGTACTTACTGCCAATCCTCACCTGAAGTATACTTGACGTTTTTAGTTATAAATACATTCAGCAGCTAACACCCTGGTGGAGGGTGACAGGTGAGACGGGCTCAACCACACATAATCCACACATAAACACACATTAGTTCACTAACTATACTTGTCAAATCTACTCCCCCATAGGAGCCAGTCCTGCCACGCCCCCTCCTCCTTGTGCAGGGTTTTTGTTAGGGCGGGTGCTTAGCAACCCAGCATGAGGACGAGGGGTGTGGCAGACAAGGCGGAGGATGTGGAGGATGTCTGCCTTTTCTGCGTATGTGCGGGGAGTTCTCCGAAAAATTATTAGTTTGATTCTCAGCAAAAACCTGCATATAAGTGGGGGGTTACTGTATATCTATAACTCAATAATCTCAAAGACTGGTTTACAATGACAAGACTCTCAGCTAGTAAATTCACTTGCTGCTCTAAACATGCTGTTGCCCACTCCCAGCCCGAACTCTGTGTGAGATTCCCTCTCTCTAGTGGATTTTGCATCATGGCATTCCGAGGCAGTTTCTCAGAATAAAATTTCTCCTGAGGGTGTTTCACATCATCTCCCTATTTTAAACACAATTCAGGAATTAAATAAACAATTAAATATCAAAACAGTTAAGAACACCGAATTTCCTGGAGGAATCTTCCCGAGGGATTAAAAATTATATCCATTGTTTTTTCTAACAGTGTACAGCCCCCCACACAGACTCTCAGGATGGTGGGGTGCTATTAGAAATTTCCTAAAAACATGGTACATACAGCATTATATATCCAGAGCAATGTACATCAGTGCTCAACTAGTCCTGAAATGCTATACTCAAATCAAAGTCTGTTATTCAACCAAGTCAGTGTACAGATATAGTTGGAATTAGGAATAAACTGTTGCTGCCTGCAAACCAAGAAGTGCCATAACGTTCTACAGAGCTTTTCCTAGCTGTACCTGCGACACAGGAAGAGAGACATAATGAACATTAATGTTTAGGTTCAGTAAATCTTCATCTAACAGTAAACAGTCTCAGTCACAGTGGCAGTAAGGATCTCCTAAACATATAATGTGTATTGTTATCCCACTTCAGGTCAAAAATACTTAAGTGGCAAGAAGCTGACACTGCGATGTCTGAGGAAGGACAGATAATGAACACAGCACCTCATTAAATAACTGAGAGGAGGAGGTCCCCATTACGCTAGTGCTGACGGTAGCAGAGGAGTTTGTTTGGGCTGAGCTGTCCAAGAGCATCCCAAAAGACTCGAAACGTTCATGTAGAACATCTGCCTCCGTCCCAGAATGCGGCGTTGCCTGGTTATAAACTGATTCAGAGCTGCCCGTCCCCTGCCTGACTGTGTGCTGGAAGGAAAGATAAGAAATTTTACTCACGAGTTGATGGCCACGTCGACAGCAAACTGAACGTCCAGAGTTTTTGTCACTGCTGAGTTGGTGAAATTATCGTTGTTGTCACTGTAAACACCAAAAAACAACATAAGATATCACATGGGCACCCACTCATAACCCTAATAAACATTATTTTAAATTCTATTCACTTCCTAATATGGCAGATAACAGGTTCATAAAGTCAAGTAGTCAAGTTACAGTGAGACAAAATACGGTTTAATCTGATTTATTATAGTAACGACCTGTTGGCCACAAGGGTCATCTGCATTGTGTCGTTCCAGTCGTAGGATTGAGAAATACGAAACATTCCCCGGAATTCTGCCTGCAGTGTAGAGAAGAACACCTTCAGTATTACACTTAAACATAAGAACAATTATATTGATTACATTTACCAGACGCTTTTATCCAAAGCGACTTCCATTCCCTACCTACAGGGAGCAGTCTCTCCCTGGAGCAACTCGGGGTTAAGGGTCTTGCTCAGGGATCCAGTGGTGGTCTGCTGAAGGTAGGATTTGAACCCATGACCTCTTGGTCTGGAGGCAAGTAGCCTACCCACTGAGCCACCTCCACCTCCACCTCATTATACACTGATTAAATAATCATATCATTTATAGAGCTAAACTGATCTATGAATTCCATGTCTACAAGGTTTCTACCCCGCCTTGGAGGGAACTGCAGTACCCCACCGTACATCGACCGTTCTTATCAGAACCTACTTTCCACAGACCCGGTGGTCCTGCCTCAGACTGGGTGTGGATCTAACGTGGAAGCCAGAACAGGAAAAGAGCTTGGTTTAAACAACCACAAAGTGGGTGAAGATACATAGGAATAAGGAATTGGTGGGTGGAGGTCAGCAGGGAGATGAAGAAGGAGGTTATGGCAGAGATCTGGATGAAGGAGGATGATCTGGAGAGGACCAGGACATCGTGGCAGACAGGGGAAGGAACACTGAGCCTTGAAAACATGTCCCAGACTCGAACTGAGCAAAAGTATTTCTAGAAGTTTGCTTTACAGTGCAGTGGTAGCCATCTGTGATCTAGAGATCTAACTGCTTCAGCTGATCAGTTAGATAACTGTTCTACAGGCTGGGAGCTCTGCAGGACAGTGGTGGGCTGGTAACCTCTGATTTATGACTTTTAAAAGTACCTGTTACCTGTGCAGAATTCTATAGAATATAAACCAGGACACCGTGAATAAAGTTTATTCCTCTTACACTGGTTCCTGCTCTGTAAACCGGTAGACTGATACTGCAGGTGGTTTTATTCAATGCACCAGCATCTCGGTCTCCACAGCTGCTCAGAGTCCTCCTACTGGCCTGGAAGAGACATTGCAGAGCAGTCATTACTCCCTTTTTCAACAGGGCCACCGAAAGATTGCATAATGGATTAAAGTAAGCACTTCGCTCTCAGTTCCTTTAGGATGCATCGCAAAAGTCTAATTTGGCTTCCACCACTCATCTAGTCAGCTTAGGTCTGCTACACACGAGGACCTCACTGCTGGTCCACCTTAGAGAGCTCAACAAAACTCAATCCTACAGGCATCCAAGTGATCTCAGATATAAAATTAAGCTGTTAGATATGATTATCATTATTGTTAATATTACTTCATATCAGTCACTGAACTGATGAGTCTGATCTGGGTTCAGCTGTACCTTGATGGTCTCAAACTTGGAGAGAGACAAGCCGGCTGGGTAGTGCAGCGTTATGCTGGTGTTGTAGGAATCATCTCTACTATTCCGCAGAGAAACCATGATGATGAAGTACGACTGATCCAGGACCAACAAAGTGCTGTTCCTAAGAGGGAGCAACAAATTCTTCATATCATTTCATCAAGAATAATACACTCTGTTTCAGAAGTTCTAGATCTACCTGTGATTGTGAATGTATGTGTGTGTGTGTGTGTGTGTGTGTGTGTGTGTGTGTGTGTGTGTGTGTGATTCTGATGATGCTCTTACGTGAAATTGAAACCCAACTGCAGATCTGCCACACAGCTGCTACTGTTACAGGTTCTCTGGAAGGGAATCTGGAACCACAGAAGAAAAATGGTCAAACTGGAGCCAGATGCTTACATCTGTCCAACAGCTGAACCCATGTTCCATAATCAGGGTGGTGGAGGGTAGAACCTGTCCCAGCACTCAGAGGGTGAGTTCGGGAAAAGGAGGTGACCTGCAGTTTATTACACTAAATTGCAGGCCTCTTTCCATCTACCGAGGGAGTTCAGCACAGTGTTTTTCACTACTGTTTACATTTCCCCCCAAGATAATGCTAAGCTGGTGCTAGCTAAGCTGCACGACACGATAAACGACTATCAAGACTCTGATTCCGATGCTGTTGTAATTATTGCTGGAGACTTACGTCAACCTCAAGTCCACCTCGGGTGCTGTGATCACATTTCTTTGTTGCTGACCCCATCAAACAAGCCCCTCATTACCAGGACAAAGCTCCAAACACAGACAAAGAGAGTCTGGCCTGAAGGTGCCATCACAAGTCCACAGGACTGTCTGGAGTTCTGTATAAACAGTTCACAAGTCTTCTCAACTAAGGACAATCTGACTGTGCCTTATCTGTGCTTGACCACATCAGTTTTTGTTCAGATGATCCCATTAGACCCTAAACACAGACTTGTATAGTGTCAATAAAGGCATCTATATATTTCAATCTATCTCACCTCCACAGACGCCACTGTTCTGCTGTCAGTATTGAGAACAGCACTGGAGCTGCTGGGCTGCTGCTCGGCCTGGGAAAAATTCAGCCGCATCAACACAGGAGACAACGTGTCCTTCACACAGTTCTGAAACAGGAGAACAACACGTCTGAAAGACCTTGAAGGAGAAATAAAAGGGCTCTGCACGAGAATGAGAGTTCTCAGCCTTATTCAGGGAGCAAGACCCTTTTCAGAGTTTAGCTATAACTCAGATCTCAGAAATCTCCAGGAAGACTTCAGATTTTTAATGGGTACAGCAGACTTTCAGGATCAGGGCTGGGAGCTCCTGGAGCAGATGGTGACCTACCTCCATATAGACTTCGTGGTCAGAACAGGAATGAGATGAGTTCAGCAGCACATATTTATGGAGACTCCTGGATTTTTTATCTTTCGGTTGAAAAAATGCTCTACTGTCCTGTCTCACAGCATCTGCACTGAGCTCCAACGACACGTTCAGACCACCGTTCTTATTCCCTGAGGCGAAAAGAAAAACGGTACGATCAAGAGTGACCCGTTCTGGGAGACCTGTTTACCTCTCCAGGTGAATTTATACTATCCACTCTGTTTGTCTCCAGGTTAGCTTACCTGTGCTAGAGGTCTCCTCCTTCATGGTGAAGCAGATTTTGAGGGTAACAATGTTGACTGCGTCTTCAATGTTGGGCTGGCAGGTAAAGTTGTCAAGGCTTATTTCGGAGGGGAAGAAACTGAGCTGTGCAGAGACAGACAGAACCGGAATCGCCCTGAAAGAACCAAACACATCACAGGTACAAGTGGGCCATGGAGCAGCACAGAGACACAGTGAACATAACTGGACACTCAAAACACTGCTGTTAGTTCACATAGTTCACATAATGGAGTTCTTACTTTATAAGCACCACAGTCCCTCGTGCTCCCACGACAATGTCTGTTAGTCCATCTCCATCCATGTCCATCAGACCACTGACTGCAACACCAAACTGCTGCAGCTGCTCAGAAACTGTCCGAGCCAGGATTCGCTGGACGTTCAAATACATTTTAAATTTAAGGACACTTCCCGTTACCTTCTTAGCATCCGCACTGAATATGTGTATATTTTATATTGTTACATTCATTATTAGACTAATTTTAAAAGGGATACGGTATAGCTATAGCCCTAAAGACCGATGTGTATATTATAATATGTAGTCCATATTAAGCCCTAGGTACTGTATTGGGTTTGGGACGTACCTGGCTGTACTGGGATGTACTCCCTGTGTACTGTGTTGGGTTTGGGACGTACCTGGCTGTACTGGGATGTACTCCCTGTGTACTGTGTTGGGTTTGGGATGTACCTGGCTGTACTGGGATGTACTCCCTGTGTACTGTGTTGGGTTTGGGATGTATCTGGCTGTACTGGGATGTATTCCCTGTGTACTCTGTTGGGTTTGGGAGGTACCTGGCTGTATCGAGGTTGTATTCCTTGTGTCGGGTTACCGAGGTAGATGTAGATGGCTCCTCTGCCATCGTCCTCCAGAGGAGCTCCAACAGCTAAATCCTGCAGCTTATCTCCATTCACATCTGATACAGATGCTAAAGATGTTGCAAATTGTCCCTGCACAGACTCATCCACTTCCAGCTCCTTCACCAGCATCAGCTATTGACCGAGAGAAGATAAGATGAATAAGACATTCCCTACATCTTGCGTTATACATGCATCTGAATAAATATGAATACATATTAAGAAGTGTCTGCAGCAGAGTTTTGTATCTCAGCTCACTGAGGTACAGTTGGAGGCATATTCCACAATGGAGGAAGACCATTGTGGTCAGAACATTCTGTCACATACCACTACAGAAATGCAACATCAGCGGTTCCATGCCTTGGCAATGAGGTCTTCATGGACTACCATGGAAAAAAGACAATTTGCAGCCAGAGAAACAGACCAAGGAAGAAAGCAGCTGCTACCTTCAGACACTCAGACCAGAAGTCGTGCTGTACCCCAAGGCATGGAAGGGTATTTGCAGTGGTAGTACCTCATAGCTACAACGATCAAACTAGAGACCTCGGGGCAAGCAGGGCTGGAGTGGATTACTTATGAAACCTCATCTTGGTAGCTCTGTGCTACTGATCAAAAGACGTCACGTTTCCCAAAGAATTTGTTGACTAAGAAGTACACATTTTTGCCCTGTGTGCAAGAGGTCTGAAGAAGGGAAACGCAGAACTCCTGTGAGATAATCCTCACCCCAGAACTGGCCAGAACATTGTTCGATCCAGTTGACTTCTCTCAAGTTGATATCTCTAATGAATTATAACTGATTCAGACCTAGGATGTGAAATAAACAAAGCAAAGTCTGCGGTATATCTCTAGAAACAAAATGTGAAGAAATGAGGGACTTTTCACTGGGAATGTGTATATCCTCACTGGTGCACCAAGTAGAGGAGTAAGAGGGAAATGGGCATCCTGGGAAATCCTCCCACTGAACTGGAGTTGCAGAAAGTATCTTTTGTGCCTGTCACGATTCCTGCCTGTTCGCTCCTGAACAGGGGACCAGTACCCACCTGTGACCGTAAGGGTTGCACCGGACTGATGGACCGGGTTGGCATTGGCCCGACTCCTGCCTGGTCCCTCCGGAATAGGGGACCAGCACCCGCACGTGACCACCAGGGGTCGCAGCGGACCCATGAACTGCTTCCTCACACTGCACTACCTACGCACCTGTCACGAATCACCCAGTTAATAACGGCTCACTCTTGCTTTGTTTTCCTCATCATTATCTGTGTTTTGATTGGTCCTGTGTTAACTCCGTCATGTATTTAGAGTTGTCTCACTTTTCTGTTCATGACGACAGCATACCACTCACCTTGCCTTGCTCCTGTTCTGTTACGAGTAGACTTGGCCACCGTGCCTCTTTTGTTTGTATTGGAAATAAACCCTTCTTGAACCTGAGAATGACAGTCCACAATGGTGCTTCACATCCTGCTCACCTCTGACAGAACAGTGCTGTGACAGTGTCTTTTCTACCAAAGGACAAGGGGGTCTGAAAATTTGCATCAGCATATTCTGGAAAGGACCAGAATGATGGAGGACCAGAATACCAGAGTGACTGTTCATCCTGCAAGGTAATCAGAGCGCCTGGACAGGCTGCTAGCTCTCAGAGAGGAGGGCAGTATTGTGACAGAGGAACTTTAATAGACTGTTTTAGTTATTAGCTTATTATCCTGGTTTCTTTGTATATTTGTCAGGAGTAAATGCTTCGACGGCAGGTTTGCTGCAGAGGCAGACTGGATGTACCTGTTTTGTGAGGCTGTAGATGAACAGCTTGCCTTCTCTCCGTGGCTGGTAGTACAGAGGAGCTCCAACCACAGCAAAGTCAGAGTCACCATCCAGGTCCACGTCCAACAAACAGAGAGAGCCTCCGAAATATGAGCCCACCTGGAGAGAAATGAGTTCTGGTTTAAGTCAGCTGAGATTAAACACTTTATAGACTTTCTGAGAGACGGCCCTGAGGGAACTGTGGAAAATAAACACAGACAGAAGTGTGAAGGTAGGGTTATACTGGCCTGTTCTCCGACGATCCTGGTTACGACTTCCCATGTGGAATTCTGCTTGCTGAACATAGTCACCTGACCCCTGTGATTGGATCTTGGAGCTCCAGAGAGCAAGAAAGAGGCTCCACCCTTCTGTCCCACTGCCACAGAGTAACCTGGACACACCGGCAATATTAACCCACATTAACAGCAGCTTTAACCGCACAGTTCTACACCTTTAACAACAAAAACAAAACAACAAAAAATACCAAACACAGTAACAATCCAAGTACACTACATGCATACAGATACACACGTAACACCGGATAAGCAGTCATAGATGAATATACCCATGTAAGAGTCTTCGCTCAGCTTTGGGTCTTTGATTTCCAGCTCTTTTCTGTTATTTTCAGATCCAGTAACCTCGTACAGCGACCCGCGCCAGTCATTTGACCCAACGGCTCCCAAAACCAGAACATCCTGGAATCCAGAGCAGAACAGAAATGTGTCTGAATCAGGGTCTGAAACTACTACACAATCATTTCAAAATCAGCAGTCAGTTCAAAGAGCATGGTGCACCACATTACCGCATGTCAGAATATAGAGCATTTTTTTTTCTATTGATTTGAACTATTTCCTCTGGGATAAATAAAGTTTTCTGATTCTGATTTATTTTAGTTTCATGGCATTGACTGTTTCCTTTAGTTCATTTTAAAGTTATTTTTAAATTGAGTTAAGTTTTTATGCAGCATGCGAGTCTGTACATGGCTGGCCTACTCTGGGTTTACTCCTGCTGTCTGTGGTTTGGTAGGTTATCAGCAGGGGACTAAACTCTCTGGAAGTAAAACATTACCCTAAATTATTCCTCTCTACACAGAGGTTCTACCTCATCATAGACTGCACTGAATCCACTTTGAGACAACTCCTTAGTCCGGACACTGGTTCCTGTGCTCTCACCTCCTAGATACACAAACATATGTTAAACAAGACAAGTGAGTTCAGCTGTTTTCACAAAACACTTTAAAGTTGATTAGACACAGGGCAGCTTCTGGCTGTGAGCAGAATAAGAAGGAACACACCATTTACTTAGTGTATTTCATAAATAAATGATTATGTATACATGTATTAATTTATTGTATACAATGTAGCAGCTGTAACAGTAATGTTTCCACATACCTTCAATGTTGTATATCTTATTTTGGAGATTACCCAGAAGTCCTTCCAGTCCCTTGTAGTCTTCAATGTAGAATGTGTTATTTGATTTGGGTTCTGAGGCGAATTTCTGGAGCATGGCAATTTTCACATCCCCTACCTGTTCAATAAAAGCAGAACAAAATGATCCTTTGTTCTTGTCATGCACATCAGGTCTCGTGACGTCAATAGGCACCGGAAATGACTCACGAGTGTATATAACCAGGAAGCAGGTAAACACACATCACACAGACACTGAAATCCTAACTTCATGCCCTTCGTGTTGACTCAACCCCTGGTCTCCGGTACCGTGAGTACTCTCGCTCTTCGGAGCTTCATCTCTCTTTACCTGGGAGACGGCTCACTCCACTGAAACGGCTCTCCTTGCTATCTCAGAAGAACTTTACGCGGCTAGGGCAGCCAACCTGTCTTTTGCGCTGATCCTCCTTGATCTCTCTGCTGCTTTCGACACAGTCAACCACCAGATCCTCCTCTCCACTCTCTCCGACCTCGGTATCTCAGGCGCAGC
>JBBPDB010067697.1:0-10296 GCA_037974465.1 Brachypetersius altus | reverse complement strand
GGGGGAGAGAGGGAGAGAGAGAGAGAGAGAGAGAGATAGAGAGAGAGAGAGAGAGATAGATAGAAATTCATCCGAAAATTATTAGCGACGAAAGAGAAAAAGCTCGTACCTCATGTTAGGGTAAGAGATCCCAACAGGCGTGCAATAGGCGCTGGAGTGCATTAAGATTCCGTAGATGAGCAGAGCCAAAGCAGCTTTACTAGATCTAGCCATGCTGAAGGGGGGAAAAAATTAAAAGCGTTAAAAAAGTTCAAACCATTCATATTTCTCTCTAATATTTCTCTTAGCCTATCCAGCAAGCCCGTTTCTCTTTTTTTTCTACCATTCGTGCTTGCATCTGTTAGTTTCTTTATAAAGCTATACATGTCTGCTCTGTGGAATTTCCCGATGAAGAAATGCACGCTCGCTATTCCCTTTTTTCACTTTCTAAAATCCGCTCACCAGTTTTCAGCATCGAAAGTTTTAAAGAGGAATGTAGAGGCACTGATATCATTCTCAAAAGAGAGAAGGTGCGATTAAAATAAGGGAAAATCCGGGAGTCGGAATTGCCTCCAAAAAACGATTGCATGTTTCTGTTAGGAGACCCGGATAAAAGAGGGTTCAGAAAAGAAGGCTGGTCACGTACCTATAGCAGGATTTGAGGGAGAGGAAGGCAGGCGAGTCGGTCTGGGTGCGGCAGTGTGTGCGGGAGAGACAGAGAGAGAGCGGATCTTTCTCGCGACTCCTCTTCCCTCGAGCGCCACTGTCCTTTTCCTCCTGAGCTCTGTCACACTTCGAGCCGCCCTCCTCTCTTTTTCGCTTCTGCACAATAAGCACCAGGGGCAAAAAATAATCGCCGTTGCAAAGCAAAAGAAGCGAAACAAAAACGCGTCGGCGAGCTTCGTTGCAGGGCCTACTCGTCCGTTAACATATCTTGATTTTTTTTCGGTCAAACTTATCACCCCTCCGATTCCCTCGGATTTTTATCCATGAATCGCGAGTCTTGCCTCCTTTTCTCCCCCCCCACCCCCCACCACTAAGTCACATCAAGTATGCTGCAGACGTCATCGAGCCTTCCTCCCGGAATATGACGCCGTAGCTCACTCCTCATAGACGAGCAAGTCACTCTCCTGTACCTCAAATTGAACTTTTTTCTTTAAAACTTTCTTTTTTTCCTTTTTGTAATCGAACATGCCGCTGCCTTTTGGACAGTTACATTAAATGAAATGTTTTTAAAGTGCAAGTCGGTGATCTATACAGATCTTTTTTTACCATGCAGACTTAAAATGTTATTTATAATGTTAACATAGCACTGTGAAACTAAAAAAAAAATACTCTAGTTCTTCTATATGATGTTAAACCTCTTTAATAGCACTATCACAATTCAAATAACCATTTGTTTTTATCTGTGATGGAGAACCTCATATTTATGGTTATTTAAGATTTATTGTACCATGACCACTCAACGAATCATTTGGTTTTAATCTATTGGTGAAAACCTCCAAGTTTTACAGCATGGCAACTAAAATCCTCCTGTGTTCTTCTATTCGATGGAGAACCTCCTGTATATAGTCTATGACAACCTTCTCCATGATCCTATATATGTTCATTTAAATTTCATAACACTATGACAAAGAAACTCTTGGTTCTTTTTCGTGTTGTAGAATCTCATGTACACAGTTTTCGTGTAAACTTTTTTTCTTCTACGAGTCTTTTTTTAGCCTACCATATAGAACCTTTTTGTGACGCTGACTACACATGAATGGTGAGCAGGATTCTGTTAAAGCAGTTTAAACGGAACGAAAAAGGAACGATACGAGCTGCAGAGGCGAAGACATGGAGCTGTCCACTTCCGTAGTGCTGATCTTAGGACAGAACAGTGAGAAATGCAATGGCTCGCGCAGAACTTTGATTCTTCTGTTAATAATAGATCGACTGGAGGCTAGAAATGCTTATTGCGAGACGCCGTCCCTTGTTATTTCAAATAGATATTCAAACATACATTACAACACGACGGTACATTACATTAATTACGGGAAAAGGGAGAAAGATAAACTCAGACTAAAAGAATGCCAGTCATTTTATTATATAACAACTCGATCTCAGTACATTTAACCCAGCAACCGTCATAAATTTTAAATAAATGGACTTTTCACAGAAAAATAATGAGTGTATTTATTATTTGCCGTAAGACACGTTCATTTCCATTAAATCGTACATTGCTTAGATTTATTAGGCAAGAACAAATGTGTTTAAATCCAGGTGGGTGCTGAACTGATGTGATTGCGTGCTGCTTTCATGTCTTCTCCGCGACCACTCTTGAAATGCACGCCGTTCCAGACAAATCGACGTGTGTAATAATATTAATAAGAATACTAACAATTCCCAATGACAATCCGTTCTTTCTGACGTGGCGTGACGAACACGGCAGGTCACGCTGATCCGGTTTAGCTCAGGGATGAATTGCAGCGTCTTCGTGCTTGTTTTTCCCGCCTGTATTCCGGCAAAGCTCCGCCTTTTGCGCTGGGATTGGCCAGGAGATAGTATTCACAAACAGTCTGCCATTCATGGGGGTTCAGCAGTGGGCGGTGGTTGCAAAGCGTACTTGGGGACTTTCTTTCCAGCACTTCAGGAGTGCCACCATGCGGCTGGAGTTTGCAGTTGTCTTCTGATACCCCAAAGGGCTGTTAACGGTTTGGACGCCGGCGTTGCTAACCACTCTTCTCAAAGACAATTGCTTTCCCGCTTCACCCAAATGGGGTGGCTGTGCTTTTTGCTGTGTGTCACAAATGCTTGAATGGGTGCCCATGCAGTTTAAGCCCAAATGACACACACACGCTGCAGGCTGTTGGGGGAATTGTCGCACCTTGCCATTTCATGCGCAGTGTTCACTCCTCATCCTTTGTTAATTACGAGGCTAGTGCAGGTCCTTCCTGGAATGTGGAAGGGGAGGGGTAAGAGGGATGCGGGTGTTAAACATGAGTCAGAATGAGTCACACTGGCTACAGTATATGCTGTCAAAATGCTACACATGGCTGGACTGACGCCAGTCCTACATAAGTCAGCCTTAAAAGTTAAAGTATTTATTTTTGATAGGTGAGTGTCACCACAACCATCACCACCTACCATCAGTGCAAGGTCATAAAATGTGTGCGTCAGAGCCGGTTGTCACTGTCGCCTCCTCAACGTTCTTTGAATGGAAAGTATTAACGGCGTTTTTTTTTGTTTCCAGACACTTGTGTAGCCTACGCTGCTAACAACATCTTTAATCTGCTTACAGCAGTCTGGTCGTCTAAATTCACTAGTGAGCCATAAAACCTTTCATTAAAGAAAAAACCCAAACCCAAATACAGTGAACTTTTATTGCATTTATTTTTCGGTTTCTACCTTGCAGTTTATATTATAGGTTTCTTTAAACTTAAAAAAAAAACATCAATCACCAAAAACAATAAATGCTGTTTTGACCTAAAAATGTAAGGTCAAGTGGATCCATATTCCTTCTATATTTTCCCCAATTCTCTCCCTTATTTAATCACGTGCCATGCTTGCTAGCCACACACTGAGGGGAAGAGAGGACTCCTGGTGATGGACTGACAAATATGTATGCACAATATGTATGATTTAAGTAAATTTGAACAAATTGGACTGGTTGTTTTTTTATAATTAATTTCTACATTCAACTAAATTTGGTTTTGTTCAATTCGTATATGCTGCAAAGAGGGTCAACAACACCAAGTTCCTGGGCATCCATATTATAGAAGACCTCTCTTGGACCCTCAACTCAACCTGGCCCGACAGCGTCTGCCCTTTCTATGGAGACTGAAGAGAGCGAGCCCCACCCCCACCAATCCTCACCACAGATTATGAGAGCAACTGAAAAGGTTATCGATGTACCTCTGCTCTCTGTAGGACATTTTCCAAATCTGAAACTTTAACAGAGCCAGTAACATTAAGAAGAACTTTTCCCAACCACTACATGGACTCTTCTCCCTTCTACCATCTACAAATGGTATTGAAGCTTCTATTCTGGTTCTGCATGGCTGTGCAACAGCTTTATACCCCAGGCCATCAGGGTGCTGAACGTGCACAAAGCACATAAATACACATACATGTCTAGATCCTGTTTATTTTGTTTAAAATGTTTATACTTTTTATACTGTTTACACTCTGGACTCTCAATTAGCACCTGCACTTTACTGTAACTCTGTTTACTGCCAGTACAGGCACCCAGTACACTCGCTACTGAACATATTGACTGCTTCTGCTGCTTCCTGATCAACGGAAAATGTTTTTGCTGCTACCTGTTTAGAAAAACAAAGAAAACAGATTTATAAAGGTTAACTTGCTGTTGCTCGGAAGGTGCCTGTTATAATGTTCTGATCATGCCTCTGGACGTCAGTGTTTTGACGATTCATGCCAGCCAAAAATGCACCCTTTAAGTTTACACAGTTCATACAGTTTATAGTCAGTTCATAACACTGATAATGATGATAAATAGGCAAACAATAGGCTTTATATCTCGACTGGGTTTGTTTTGGTTTTTTTGGGGGGGTGGGGTGGTTGTCATAAAGCTATAATGGTTCTGATCCCCCATGCTCTGGACTGAGGGTACCTTGTTTTTCTACAACAAACTAGATAAAACATGAATGCCCTGGAGTGGTAAATAGCTTTGGTTTTATGTTTGATTTGATTATATTAATGTTTAAGTTGAGATTTACAGAAATATTTGAACTGCAGCTGTGTAACTGTGTTAATGGGAATACTACTGTTAAAATGTTCCTTGTTGGTTTAAGTGTTTCCAAACCAAACAAATGTGTTATTGCACATTTGTTCATGAAGCAGTCCTTTAAAATAAAAGTGCACAATACTGTCCAGCATTAATATATATATTTAGTGTGTCTTGGGATAATTTTAGATTAATATAGATTAATTCTTAAGATTACAGTGGTGGGTATAGATTAATCTTTTAAATCTAGATTAATCACACTGTAATCTTGGAATTAATCTAGATTAAAATGGCTTGTTTGAATTCTGCCGAAGGTCTGAAGCCCCCCCAAAATGATCCCAAGATACCCTAAATTTATAATCATTATTCTACTCTTTTTAAATTATATATCCAAACATTTCATACAAGATATCACTGAGCACAGATACGCACTTTACAAATAGAAACGCGACTATGAATTGAAATTAAAAATAGTAGGTCTAGCTATCATTTTTGAAATAAAATGATGTAATGATAAAATTATGTAAAATGATGATTTCTCTGGTAGCGACGTTTGTACTTAGTTCAACAGAACAATACTATGAGTGTCCATAACTGTTCACTGCTTAACTTTACTTGTTTCCTTAAGTGAAAGGAAAGGTTTGGTGAAAAGTGTTTAGCCCTCTATACACCCTAATTCCTTCCTACAACCCTGGAGCTAAGCCCCAGTTGTCTTTCCGTCCTAGTGACGTCCCTGTTTCACAGTTGTAACAGTTTGGTGCCATCACTGGCCTTGACCTATAGGGGGCACCAGGGAGGTTTAGCCTACTTCCTGTATTAATTCCCATGAGAGAACCTACATGTGAGCCAGAGAGTTCCCTTTACATGTGAATAATTCATATATGTTTGTTTAACCTTGTACTATGATTGTATCTGTAAGGTTAATCATTGCTCCACCTGCTGTGTTGAGCAGGTGGGTTTTTCTTTTTTCCGCCTCTTCTTTTGTCTTTCCTTCTCCTCATTTGTTTGGATTCCTGGATTCCTGTGCATATCATTTATATGGAGGTTTGCCAGGTTGGGCTGAAGGTGCTTTACCAGACAGGAGGACCAGAAGGAATACAAGGACAAGGACCAGAGAGACAATCAAGCTTTCCCAAGAGAAAGGATACTTAAAGTACTCTTGTCCAAACGTGTATATATGGTGGTGGGTGATTTGTGTGGAATGTGGTGTGTTTATGTCTTGTAAATACGATATATGGTATGATAATCTGACATCTTTGGTGGTTTGTTCCCTGACCTTCTTTTCTATAACAGCCTCACTTTATGGTATAAGGGCAGGTTCGTTACACAGTTGGCAGGTTCAAAGACTTGTTCTCGCTCCCTACAGTGCAATTCAGCATACATCTGGTACATCAGGTGAAAGTCATCATAGCTTGCGTAGAATAGACCCAGCTCCCAACCCAACATTGTGAATAGATTAACAGCGATATTTTTTTTATTGTCTGATAAGAATCTCACGTTAACGCAGCATGTTAACGCAGATAACGGCCCACCACTAATATATATAAATATATATATATACATATATGTAATATTTTCATTCTGGTAAACTAAGATTCATATCCCATTTACATTGCTGTTACACCGCTACACTGTCTATTTATTGTGTATTTATTATAGATTTTCACTGTTTTCGCTGGTTTTTTGTTTAATGCTGCTAAGTGCCTTCTGTGCAATAATTATACCTATTGTGAAATACTCATCACTCCAGAAGATTGTCCACAACCTTCTGTTGTGTTTATTGTTTTTTCTGTTGTCTACTGTCTGTTGTGACCTGCACTCTGCTGAATGTTGTATGTAGCTCCGTAGTCCAGGGAGAAATGTTATCTCATCTCACTATGTACGTGTACATAGTGCTGCTGATGACAATAAAGTAACCTTGTACTTTGAAACTCATGTTTAGCAGACGCTGAACAGACACTTTTAGCAGACGCTCTTATCCAGAGCGACGTACATCAGTGCTTTAAGTAGTCCACAAGTGTTTCTTATACACGTAAAGCTACAGTAACCCCTCACTTTTACATGGATCAGCATTGTTTTCTGATTTTTCTGAGAACCGAACTGTATTAGACTGAAAAGTTGTCAACCGCCATAAAAAGACGACGAAGAAGCCTGCAGCAGCATGTAGCATGACTGCTCTGTGTCTTGTCCTCATATTTTAGTGTTTTAAACTCCCCCCCTCAATTTTGAACTGTTATTTCAGTTTATTTGGTATTAGTAAGCTGTGCCCTGTCTAAACATTGGGTAGAGAGAGTTATTTTAATGTTTCTGTACGAGTGTTTTCGCTTGCCACACACTGTTAATAATAACTGCTAATGCCAATGTTTTTTTAGGCAATAAAGTTTTCTCATTCTGATTATTCTCTGAGCATATATGGGGGTATATTTAGGGTTTACACTAAAAATAGGCATTTTTATGCATTTTTTTAACCAAAACAAAACAATGTGTTTATTTCACTATACGCGGGTGCTCTTGGAACATAACACCCGCGAAAAGCAGGGGATTACTTAAATCATCAACAGCTATCAAGTTACACACCTTAACAAAGCCTGTCAAAGAGAAAAACAAGTCAGAGATTAATGCACAAGTAAGGAAAAACAGTTAAGAGGGTAAGTGGCTGAAGGATTTGTTAAACATATAGTATATAAAAGATGTATAAGAGATAAATATATAGGAAAAGATGTAGGACAAATACCTGTCAACATTTGAGAAGGGGATTATAGTGTCACTTCATTTTCATTTTTAGATTCACTTCTTTTACTAAGGACTCCTGGAGACATGAATCATTTGAGTGGGTGAAATCCCAGAGCTCCTGGGAGATCCAGGTCCCCTCCATAGTGTAAATAGAGGTGGAACTGGAGCTGGGGTCTCTACTAGCCACCCCTCCAGGGCCTTAGATCTACTGCTAACCCCCTCTAGGGGGTGTTAGCATTAACTCCAAGGCCCTAGAGGGGGTTGGCAGCGGGTTAGAGGCCCTTGGGGTGTTAGCAGTAGCTCCAATGCCCTAGAGGGGGTTAGCAGCAGCTCAGAGGCCCTAGAAGGGGCTAGCGGTGGCTCAGAGGCCCTGGAGAGGGTTAGCAGTGACTCTGGGGCCCCAGAGGGGTTTAGCAGTTGCTCAGATGCCCTGGAGGGGGTTGCAAGTAGCTCAGAGGCCCTAGAGGGGGTTAGCAGTAGCTCTAAGGCCCTGTTCTTTGGGGGGAGGGTACTGGGGTCTTGCAAGCCCCCCGGAGGGTGCTCAGCCCGGAGGGCCACAGAGCAGCTCCCCTAAAGAATTTTGATCCTGAAGGGAGCTCGGTCCTCAAAGACACGCATGGACTCCAGGTTGGTCGTTAGAGGCCACCAAAGGTTGAGTTGTTTTGGAACTTCTATTATGAAGTGGGGTATGGGGTTTTCTGTTCAGGATGAATCACAGCTGGGTGTTATTGGAGTTTAGTGTTTGGCTTTGTTCATTGGTTGTGGGATTTGGGGTTTATGTATTTGAAGGGTTTGTGTTTATGTTGAGGTTGTTGGTTAACCGTCATATTATTTCGCTTTTCTCCTGACTCCTTTGTTTAAAGAAAAAGCTTGAGTCCTGTTTCCGGTACTCGTGACAGTTTTGTTTTGTTTGGTGTTTTGCAATAAAGTATTGAGAATGGAAGACTGCATACGTGCCTGCCCTGAGTGTTTGAGAAGGGGAAACATGACATTTGGATAGTTGTGGACTGTTTGGATCTTCTTCGAAGATGTAAGAATTTGTTCTGACAATATATCAGTTGTAACGGTACAGCAAAAAAACTGCTTTAGTGCAATGCATATAGAGAGGTTTGAAGTGGACAAAATGGTAAAATAAATAAAACCACATGAACACCATTAACCTCAGGAGAAAATTAAATGCAGGATTAAATCGTTTTCAGCCCTTTAAATATTTGCTCTATATATACGTTAATGATGGTGATTCTTTTATGAAAGACCTTTATATTTATAGGACCATTATTCAGAATGCGTTCTTTTGCAATATTAGAGATACTTAGATTCTGTATTCTGAATATGCATTCTCAATTCTTGTGTTATGTTACATTGCAATTCTGGTGTATCTCCCTCTAGCAACTGCACAGTGAATCCCCACCACCCAACTGCTTCCCTCACACAGCAGGAATCGCTGTGAGCATCAAGTCCTGTGTTATAGCACCATCTACCAGCTTTGGGCATGGTAGTCCTGTTTGCTTTCTAGTCTGGTCTTGTCTGTCACTTCAGAATGAATTTTTATGGTGTGACATGGAAACCCTAATGATGGTTGATCAAACTGATAGTCAGCAGCAGTTTCTTTTGGATGAAATGGACAGATGGAAAAGTTAGATAACAGAGTGGGAGGGGCTGAATGACAGTTCAGAGAATCCCTGTGTAATTTAAATTCTATATTAATTAACACCTACAAATAACACCCCCATAAAATGGAAACAAGTGGTGCTAACAAACAAATGAAGCAGGTTTTGATCATGGTGAGGAAATGTATTGATATTTTGCTGAGGTTACAGTCAAAAACAGTATAGTATTTTAGTAACTTGTTACTTTCTTATTTACTATTAAATTATATTAAATAATATTTTTATTGTATGTTTATGCTCAATGGAAGCACCCCGGCTGTGGGCCTGAGAACTTTGACTAGTCCACCATTGTAACGTCTCTGGGGAGGTTATGTGAATGGACAGCCGCTAGAGGTCGTCCTGGGCTTTATGTGTTTTGTTATATTGTGTGTATCTTTTATTTTGACACCCTGAGTACGCCTGGCTCGAGAATTGGTTCCAGGTGCAGGTGTACTCAGGGTTAAGTGTTTGTGTTATGCCATTGGTTGTATTGGTTTTGTGATTAGTATTTAAGTTCAGTTTATGACCTCAGTGTCGGTCCACCGTCGCCTTTTCTGTTTTGTAAATAAATGCAAACTCTCATGGAAGCCTAGCTGCAGTTGTGTGCTCCTTGGGGACTCAGAGGGAGTCCTGACAACCATTTCATAAAATCAAGATCTGTGCATTTATTATTTTACCTTAGTTTAGTCTACCCACTCTACTACAAGCGAATAAGGTAAATTAAGATAGGGTCAAGCATTTTTTTAGTACATTGTGTTTCGTACTGGACTACTGCAACTCTCTGCGAAGTTAGTCTTCAATATTTCTAAATTCACGCAAGAAGGACCGGTAATGAACATGTCGCATTGCATAAAAGACCCAGGTAGGCAGGTGGTATTTGCTCAGTCTTCACCTTCAACCAGCCGTCATTTCATCTTAATAATAATAATGCATTTTATTTATAAACACCTTTCACAACACTCAAGGTCACTTTACAGAAGTTAAGTAAAAAAAAAAATTAAAGAATAAATAAATTAAAAAGAGTTGAATCTTGCATTTCTTTTTGTCTTTATTTCTCTCTCAACTCCAGCTTACAGCACTCACACAACCTTGCTCCTAGCTGTCTAAACACCAACTGCCCTAACTCCCTTATGCACCTCCCTCTAGCACCCCCTTTTCCCGCCAGAATCACAGGTGCTGGTACTTTTCCACTAATTACCCCCCACACAG
>JBBPDB010067667.1:0-10297 GCA_037974465.1 Brachypetersius altus | reverse complement strand
TATTAATATTAGAGGTGGGCATAGATAAAAAAATTTAAAATTTTTTTATCTATGCCCACCTATAATATATATATACACACACACACACACACACACACACATTAGGGGTGGGCATAGATTAATTTTTTAAAAATCGATTAATCTCACTGTAATCTTGGAATTAAATATCAACCCTAAATATACTTGAAACCTCTCCCTCTCTCTCTTACACTCTCTCTCTCACTCTCTTTCGGGCGTGACTTTTCCGGAGCGCATATACATATACACACATATATACATATACATAAATACATTTAGAACTGTGCCATGTGCATTATCACAAACTATTTTCACAAAAAAGTAAATACATACATATATTTCAAAACAACTATTAAATACCCACCACACATACAAATACAGGTGTTCTTACCCGAGCTGAGGTAGGATTCTGTGATATCATCACTAAAAGGAAGCATCCTCTCAATCAAATTACACAAGCCACTGCTTCAGAACCTCTCAGCACATGAAGGAACTTCCATAAACTGCATCTCCTACACACCATAACATCTAAATCTCCTGCCCTCTCATTAAACCCTCCAACACTCCCAAAACAACCCGCTCCAACTATGACATGCAGCATATCAAAGCTCAGGCTCCTCCTGGAGTTCACACCCTGCTCTGCTACCAAGTTAGTCTGTACAGTAGACTCAGTGCAATTCAGACAGTAATCAGTGACTTATTACTGTGAGAAACGTGGTTGAACCTTTAAACCACCTATAATGTTACCACCTGATAGCAACAGCTTCAGATTGCAGTAGTTCAATGGACAAGTGACACACATCTAAACATTGTTATTTGTTAGTTATCATTATGCAGCTATCGGACAGGGCGGATCATAACATTTCAGCTTTTGATAAATAATTTTAAAAGACACTTCAGCTAATACCTTATACAAAAACAATATCTATATAAATATGCAAAAAAATTAAAGTTTGATTCCAGCACCAGAATAATTGCAAACAATTCAGTCAAAAGTGGTACAAGTGTCCTTTAACCAACTAAAGGACACATTTGAGCTTGATCAGAGCAGTTTTTGGGGTTATCTTCAGATTCGTCATTTTGTTAACTCTGTTAAATGTAAGTCTTCTGGTGGAATGCCAGTATATTCTGATTTCGACAATTTTCTGTTGGGAATTACCAAAACACAGCACCTTATTTCCAAAGCTTACCCTTTTTTTCATTCACTGGGTCAGTGTGGTATTAATCATATTTGGCGCACTTGGGAGCAGGATCTCAGTAATGAGTATATTGACGATGACTGGTTAGACACAGTTAAATCTATTAGACGTATATTTACCTGCAATAGACTTATCAAAATGCAATACAAATTATTACTCAGACATCACCCCACATATTCTAAATAAGATGAATAGTAATTACTCGCCATTATGCAATAAATGCCAGAGTGAAATTGGAACTTTTATGCATTGTTTTTGGCACTGTCCAGTTATCTCAAAGTTTTGGGATGGGGTGGCACGGAAGTTGGGGAATATTTTTAAATGAAACTTTACCAAGGACCCTGGGTTTTTTTTTTTTACTTGGTTTGCCGGCGAAAGACATCGCTTTAACCGCAAACCGGTTTCTACTCTGCGATAAGCTCCTGTTACTCGCTAGAAAATGCATCCTTATTAAGTGGATTCACTCTAGACCCCCATCAGTTTCCCTTTGGTATCGAGAGATATTCAAAATATTGCCCACGGAGAGACTAACTTCAGTGGTTAGGGGAGATAGTGCCATGTTTGAAGAGATGTGGGGCCTGTTATGGAACATTTACCAACCAGTCTACAGGAGATTATATTTAAGGGAAGATTCGTCTTTGAATAAGCCTTCCTTTCTATTGAATAGCTGGCTTACTATACTGTCTTGGATAGGTTCATAATAGGCTGAGAATTTTGTATTTTATTTTCATTGGGATGTTTTGTTTTTTTGTTTATGTTTTGATTTGTATCTTCATTTGGTTTCACTTTTTGTATCATTGTGCAAGTGCAAACCCTGCTAAGAATGAAAACAAAAATAAATATATAATGAAAATAGCTGGTATTAAAAAGATGCTGTTGTCAAACAATGCAGTTCTTTTTTGACCCCAAAATGACATCTATAGTCAGCGTTTGCCATAATTTTTTGCTCTAGTACTCTAATAAGTACCTTGATTAATGAGTTGTTACGCACCCAAATTCAACATTGTTCACCTACGACACCCCGCCGCCAGCCCACCTCCACCTACTCAGATACGTAGAACAGAAAGGCGAAATCGTTTTAACTGCATCTCCCTCAGCTGGGGATTTTCCTCACAGCATGACGGACAGAACTGGGCGGGCCGTGAAGTCGAGAGGGCTGGGCGGGGCATGCAGTGACAGAAGCCCTGAGATCAGACCTGCTCTGAATCTTGATTGGTGCAGAAGCGAGGCTCGGCGAACCTGCAGGAACCATATTTTTCTTTAAGGTTTTCCTTTCCTGAGTGGTGGCACTTAGAGATCCAGTATGAAGTTGCTCAACTCAGGTACGCATTTGCGCAGTGAAGACTGAACACTGGTATCTAAATATATATATATATATATAATATAATACATATATCACATATACTATAATATATATTTAGTGCATAAGCTTCCATAACTTCCCAAAAATCTGACCACATTGAATTGTCTTTCAGGAGGCTTTAGGAGAAGTATCACACCCCATTGGTGTCAAACATTGTGCTTCATTACATCAATTAGTCCAGAAAAATAAATAACAATGAATAAGAAAAAACTAATGATTCAAACAGCATTGGAATAGAACCTTTGTAAAGAACGCTCTAGCATATGCAAATGAAAACCACCAGCAGAGGAGTATGACAAGGTTGTTGAAAAGCAGGGAACTAGGAGCAGAAGGGCAAGACTATGGTTTCCTAAGTGAACACTGAGAACTACCGTTCTGCCATTCTGTACGGCCAGTTCTGAACTTATTCTGCAAAGAACCTTCTTTCTTTCCACAAAACATGTCTGTACACACAATACCATTGCATCAAAATGAAACAAGGACATTTGTTCCCACAAGCAAAAACTGTGACTTGTAAGATCTAATATATACAGTGAACTGCACAATATGCTGTTAATGAAGGTCAGTGAGTCATAAAACATGATACTGCTGTAAGTAATCTGACCTAAAAAACGTCAGTTTGTGCAGAGGACAAGAACCAAACAAGGTCTACAACATCTAAGGATTATGGGCAGAGACCTGACTACAGCATAAAATCAGACAGGGCACATATTTACCCCACCTGACACGACAGGAACCTCAGCAGGGCAGCAAAACAAACACAGTCCAGGAACACACAAAGGTACAGCAGGAACTTCACACACACGTACAGTGCACACGCTGCCCGTCAAAGGATCAGGGAGACCATTTTCAACTGTTTAAATAAAATTCCTACTGTTTTTAGTGTCATTTCTCATTAATTAAACATATTAAAGTATAAAAAGTGATATTATATGGATCAGGGTTATCTATTAACCTTACGAGAGACAACCAAAGTCTGTGGTATTTTTTTTTTTGCAACAAAACATCAAAATTCATCATTTAAGCTTGTGTTCAAGTTTAGAACACTAAAATGTTCTGTGCATGTCAGGTTACAGCAACATTATGTGACAGGCAGATGAGGACACATGTTTCATAAAACATTTTTATAGAAATGCAGCATTTTTTGGCAAACAATGATGGCTATTTAACAAACCACACAAAGTTTAATTGAAGAAAGTCTTTTTGGAGTTATCAAGTATTACGACATCATAAATATTCAAGGGCCATCATTACCAGTTATAAAGTAATTAAAACAAATCACTCAAATACTGTGATGATGATTATTTTTTTTGTTTAACCATCAACACCCCTGAAGTACTTCTAAACCACTCTTTGGGATACCGGACACGCTTATGTAAAACCAGGGCAAAATGACAATTACATCATTTTAGGTGAATGCCAACTCTTAAAAATCAAATTCCCAAGAGATTAATACACAGCCGTGGGACCAGGACTAAAGAAATCTGGCTGAACTAGTAACAGATTAATGAAAATATGAACTCCTAAAATAAAGAACCTTAAATAAGCTGATTACAAAACCAGCAAAATTCAAAATATTAGTTTTTAATGATGTGATGACCCTCTATGCTTCTCTCTCTCACCCCTTCTTAGTTTTCCCATCATAAACTCTGTGCCCCATTAGCTATTTATAGGTCTCCAATTAAAGCTCTGAACTAGCTGCCTTCTCAGTCTGTCTTTCGTCCCCTGCTCTCTCTCACTCACAGGTTTTTACAGCGTCACCCACAAGCAGTCCACCCCTAAATAACACCTCCACCTTCACGTCTCTACTGCTCATTTGCACCCCATCTGTTCCCCAGTAACACAAATTCACTCTCTCTCTCTGAACACACACTGCACAGTGCCAGAGAACGCAGATGATGACATTTACAACAAAAGCTTGAACCTCACATGAACTGCTCACTTCAGGTCCATCCACAACATTTGGATTAGCTCAAGAATGGGACTTGATGCGACCATTCCAAAACATTAACTTAATACTTTTTAATACATTATTTGGTAGAAAGACTTCTGCATTTAAGGTCATTGTTCTGCTACATGTCCTACTTTTCCTAAAGATTCAGCTAAAGGCAAATTATTCCGTATCATTTTTCTGTGGAACTTGTTGGTATAATTAAGAATTCATTGTTCTATCAATCAAGTGGTCCTGGACCAGAGGCAGCAAAACAATGATACTACCACCACCATGTTTCACAGATGGTCTGAGCCAAGTTTTGGCTCTTAATACCAAATCAACATTTCAATAACAATAGGTGCCAAATCTCACACTTTGAAGAGTATAAGGTGTGAAGAATAATGCAGAATCTGTCACTTTTTGGCTGCTGCCCATGTAATATGACTCTAATACGGAAAGAAAATACCTAAATCTAGAGTGGAAAAAACTCAACATTCATACAAGTGATGTGAACCTGCTGTGGGGAAGATTATATTGATACCAATGCCAATATTAATTGCATTTATTGATATTAATTCTTAACCGATTGCCTTATTGATTTCCTATCGTCTGGGTGAAAAATGTTTACACAGGGTTCAGTATAAAAGCAAACAGTGTGTGTCCCTAACATATTTTAAAACCATGCCTTTTCTGAAAAAGTTAATATTCAAAAATGAATTAACTTTTAAAGTGAAAAATGCACTGTTAGCTACAAAATAAAGAACAAATGAAGCAAACTAATCAGCCACTTCAGGTTTGTGCTGCAACAGCTGCAAGTAATTATTCGGCAATGAATCCTGACAGGTTTAACGATAAAATCCAATCCAAGACACAGAACAATCAACAAACATAAGAAGTAATAACACACAAGCAACACACAGTATTTATAACAGTACATTAAACCAAACGAATGCCCTCAGACTAAAAATAACATACACGTGTGCACGCACAGACACACACACAAACAAACTCTGTGCTGTGGACGACCTTGTAACTGCATGTCATGCTATGCAGCCTTCAGTGACTGCACATACACACACACACACACAGAAATAACACACACTCATGCACATTATAAGTCCTATAAATGTTCTCACCTTCTGCCGCAAAATGATAATTAAGTTCCTCATTCTGAAGCACTGGCATAACTGCTGCTTCGCTACTTTCCTTCTGTTCCACACACACACAAACACACTCACTATCTCTCTCTCTCCCCTCTTCTGTCTTTCTCCTCCCCCTTTCCTCATCTGTCTCTCTCTCAGTCCCGTGACTTTAGTCCTGGATCTGCTGTGAGCTGCACTTAAGGGAACCAGAGGCGCACACACACACACACACACACTGCCACACACACACACACTGTGCACTTGACACTGAGTAATCCTTATATAAATAGCAGACACTGATGTGAGCACTTCATCACTCTCAGTACAGTAGAAGTCTGAAGTTTAGACTCTTCCAATAATCCTCTCAAAAACACAAACTGAATTTCTGAATCTCTCAGTGAGAAGAATCCAAACTCTCTGTTTATTGAGTGTGAAAAGCTGCATCAAGACAAAGAGGGACCACTAAAACCGAATATTCCGAGACAGTTTCATAATGATCCTCCTGAGAGACTTTTCAAGAGTGAAGACCATGTGTTTACACTGCATTTGCAGGAGGATTAAAGGATTAAACACATTTCAAAAGCATTTAACCACAAGCCCTCAAATAAAAGTATGTTTAAAATGAAGATGATAAACATTCAGGCACTGGAGTGTAACCATCTATCAAACAAGATAATATCAAAATGCATGTGCATGGGACAATTAACAGAATGCATATTGTCCACGGTGTATTATCAAATTACAACCACATCTTAACACACTACTATATTTATCAAGAATAATCCATAAAATGGTGCAATGTTTACTTGTTAGGACCAGCAAAATGTCCCCACTCCGGCACATTTATGGGTTTCCAGTATTCTCGTCATTACGAGGAGATTTGCTCCTCACAAACAGATAAATACAAGTCTGAAAAACACACACGCATGAACGCACACGCACACGTCCATCTGCTGTATTGATTATACAGCACCGTCCGAGAATTAAACTCCATGGTTACTCTGGGAAAAACTAAGACCTACGACATACGAGAGGAAGATTAAAAAGGAGGGTGTTTTAGAGGATTTATAAATACAATTATCTATAATACAAGGATCATTTTATTTCTAATGCTTTATGTGCTGAAATTGTATTCATTCTACAGAGCTATAACTACATGCAGATTAGTTTAGCTCTGATAAAACAAAAGTAATTTCAAACAAAAGACTGAAATAGCATGCACTCATGCAAAACAGTGATCTTAGTTAAAAAAAACAATAAGTATATACACTTTGGCACAAACAGTACAGATGGAGAGGCAGATCCCAGTGTTTCCTTGGGATGTTATATAGATTTCACACCTTTGTTTCCATTTCGTCACTCTTAAGACTGCTTGTTTAAATAACAAACAAAGATCTGGTACACTTCACTTTTCCTGTCCGCCCTCAACCACCATCATCACTTAAACCTTTATCAGACATCAATGTTCGTACAGTGACATGCACACAGTTTCTACAGGTGTCTGTCTCGAAGCACTTCGTGCGGGACTCTCCCTGTAGTCAGCGCGCTCGGTGTCTTATGCATGCTCGTAAAACCGCAGACAAAAACGGTGGTTCTAAGCAAATTTAGTGTGGCGTCACAATAAGGTAACACTAGAAATGGCTCATTTTGAAAGGGACTGAAATGTCAAGAATAAAGCTGGTGAGATCTCTTTATGTGGGAAAGGGTTGTGCAAAGATCTCCATGGACATGTTTGTAGCCCATAGACCTTGTTTTATTTTAAAAAGTGAGTTTTGCATAATATGTCCCCTTTAAAGCAAGATTTCTTGATTAGCCAACAAACCTTAAGATTCGCTCAATCTAGCCTAACTTCTGTTGCGTGTAGGACCAGCTCCTGGAATGGTTTAATTTTGGAGAGCTCTTGGACTAAAAAGATCTATGCAAATCTAAGCGTACTACACAGATATGAAGAAAATAAAACTACCTTTACTTCAATAAGCACCAACTATATACACTATAATTTTTTTTAAATAAGCTGCTCCACTCATCATTACCAAAATTAGCTATTTGTAATTAAAGCAATATTTAAAATCAATATTCAAAAATACTCATTTTTGTTTATTTCCATAGTCAGTATCAATTAAACTGCTGTTGGTTGTTTTGATAAACTCAGTGTATTACAGGTAACCTTTATTTATTATGAAATATGTTTGGTTAGTAAAATGGACAGATATGCAAATCAAACGAATGAACTCATTTGTAATTAAAGCGTCTTCCTTATGATGAGGAAGTGTCATACAGTCAGATACAGTTTAAAAATCAGCCTTTATGATTGGGAATGTGCACATAGAAAATGAATTTAATAAAAGTGAAAAGCATAAATCCACAGTAGTCTATAATTCTTTTTACACTAAGTTCATAAAAAGCCATTTAATGATGGACACGTTTTACTGTATCCTGTGTGGGAGACAGACATGCTCCTGAAGCTGTGAGGCCTTGGTGAAGGAAAGTGGGGGAGTGCAGTGGACATATATGTGGAGTAACCTTGGAAATAAGTGTAGCGTAACAATGGAACTGGGTATAGCAAAACAGGTGTGGTGTAAACCATATATGGTTACTGTCTCACCATCATAATCAGGAAGAAAATAGAACTGAAAATAGAAAACAGAAAAAAATGCATCGACAGGCTGCAGAGAGAGCTCTGAAAAGGTTTTGGTTGGGTTCAGTTGGCAGAAAATTACAATATGCATCACTGAAGGTCTCCCCAACCCTGCCTCCTGTGTCCACATTTAAACCACAAATGGTTTACACCACACCCGTTTTGCTATACCCAGTTCCACTGTTACGCTACACTTATTTCCAGACACCCTATTTCTATGGACACACTACACCCACTTCCACAGTCAAACTACACCACTTTACTCACACTACACCCATTTCTATACAACTCACTAGGAGTAGTGTGATGCATGCAGGCATGCCCAATTATTTACTGGATGGTATTATTATAAAGAGGAGGTAAATAAACCGTGGACTAAAATGTACCATCCACTGCACAATGTAATGAACTCCCTCACTTCAGAAAGCCAAACTATGTCCTTGCATGCAGAAAATGACTCACTCATGTAGCGGAAGGTTTCTTCAGCCAGCAGCGGAGAGATGGCACTGGTTTCTTCAGGAGAGATGACCCAGTCCTGACCTTCGTACAGATACTCAGGGTCATCTGAAGAGGAGCCTCCACCACGCACCTTACCGCCACCATCTACACGCACACACAGTTAAAAAACATAAACAAGCATCTTCCAATACTTTACATTCATTTAAGCAGTTTAAATCTCCAATCTGACTGCCTGAGGTTGATTACGGTTGTTTATAGCAGCGGCCCCAACCTTTTTTACACCACGGATCAGATTCATGTAGAACTGATAGCCGTCAGTGGCTCCGTGGTTGGGGACCTCTGGTTTATAGAATGAGTAAATGGAGTTTCAATGCAATTATTCTACTTTTATATTTTTACTAAAACACTGAATACACAAATGTTTCTGAAGGAACTATTAATACAATTGATGAATACAAAAATACAGCGGGATACAAATTTTAAAAATCAATGCAGATAAAGCATTACAATGTGCAATGATGCATTATGATGCTTTTCTTACACCCTTATTTTAGGTATGAATTATATTCAATTTCTGTCCATTCAAGAAAACAGTTCAGACCTTTACATCAATGGCTATAATAACTATACATTGAGTCTGTCTGTTCTAGCATGGCATGATCACATAAATTATGCACTAAATCTCAATTTGCAATACGCATCCGGTTTCATATTCACGACTCCACCACAAGGTGGCAGTGACGGGTTTAAAAAAAAAAACAAAACATGCAGAATCTTAACATTTATTTATTTACTGACTAAATCCTCTCAATCGGATTCAAAAAGACATCATCAAACATTCAGGTCATATAATGGCGTATCGGGTCTGATGATATTATAAAGTCTGATGTAGTGCAAAAACAAAATTCAAAATATTACTCAACACTGCAGTTCATATAGATTATCTAGTCGGCAAAAACAGATTTTTGTGACAAAACAGATACATTTAAATATATCTGTTCAGCATTAGCCAGTTTAAGATAAAGAGAGATGAAGAGAGAGAGGTTAAAATGGCCACAAAAAAATAAGTGACAGTTGTTTGGTGTATCTCAGGGGAGAGGAAGAGATACAAAAGAAAGAAAAAAAAAAAAAAGAGAGAGAATGGGCACTTTAAAAATAATGTCTTTTTCATTCTCCTGATTGAACACACTAGAACACACTTGCCGTTATGATTCACCCGTGTGAGAGAGAGAGAGAAAGACAGACAGAGAGAGAGAGAGAGAGAGAAAGACAGAGAGAGAGAGCGAGAGAGAGACAGAGTGAGAGAGGCAGAGACAGACAGAGAAAGACAAAGGGAGAAAGAGAGAGACACATACAAAGAGAGAGAGAGAGAGAGAGAGAGAGAGAGAGAGAGAGAGAGAGAAAGACAGACAGAGAGCAAGGAAGAAAGAAAGAAAGATTGAGGGATAGACACAGAAAGAGAGAGAGAGACAGGCAGAGACAGACAGAGAGAGAGAGAGAGAGAGAGAGAGAGAGAGAGAGAGAGAGAGAGAGAGAGAGAGAACG
>JBBPDB010067647.1:0-10297 GCA_037974465.1 Brachypetersius altus | reverse complement strand
GCATTTTGTGTTTTTCAGTTAAATAAAAGGCTATTTTTGCTACATATTTAAACATTGAGGATTTCTTTAAAAAAAAAATGTCAAAGTCTCGTCTCGTCTCGTTCTCGTGGGAAAAGCATCTCGTCACACCCCTATTAATTACCACCATTAAATATGTAAACAATTCAGTTCTTCTCTTCTCTTTTCTTCTCTTCTGTTTTATTCACTCCTACCTTCTCTTCGCTTGTCCTCTCTTCTGTCCTATTTTGTCATCTCTTCTCTTGTCTTCCTCTGGTCTCCTCTCTTCTCTTCTCTTCTCTTCTGTTTTATTCGTTCTAACCTTCTCTTCACCTGTCCTATATTCTGTCCTATTTTGTCTTCTCTTCTCTTCTCTTCTCTTCTCTTCTCTTCTCTTCTCTTCTCTTCTCTTCTCCTCCCTTCCCTTCCCTTCCCTTCTCTTCTCTTTCTCTGTTCTTTTTTCTTCTGTATTATTTTTGTTTTACTTCTCTTATTTTCTATTCTGTTGTATCCTCTTCTTCTGTTCTCCTTTCATTTTCTCTGTTATATCCACTTCTATTTTACCTTCTTCTTTTCTCTCTTCTCTTTTTCTCATCTCTTCTCTTAATTTCATTTGTCTCCTCTGTTCTGCAGCACGTGTTTAAGCTGGAGCAGGAGGAGTACATGAAGGAGCAGATTCCCTGGACACTGATTGATTTCTATGATAATCAGCCCTGCATCAACCTGATCGAGGCCAAGATGGGCATCCTGGACCTGTTGGACGAGGAGTGCAAGGTATCATAAGCACTAATACGATAAACAGGGCTGCAACAATTTCTTATGGAATCAAATAACCTAAAAATGACCCATCGATTCCTTTACGTCACCATCATTTTGGTATGGAGTAAAGTCTACAGTGCCTGAAGCAGAACAGATCATGTTTTCTCCTTTATGAGTAAAGCATGTAGCATCAAAACTAATCAGCATTGATGACTTAAATGGCAATTAAAATGAGGCTCTAGAGGCAGAGATGATGATTTGTTCCATTTTTATTTTCAAATATTTTCCATTTTTATCTTCACAAGATGTTTTTCCTGGAATCATAAAAACATCAAAACTCAGTCAGTTCACTTCCGTTCACTCTGTGTTCTCCAAAACTGACCACATTTTATTTATTTATTTATTAGTTTGTTTGTTTGTTTATTTTCGAGTCATAGCTGTGGGAGCGTTTTTGCGCGTGCACTGGCCTTCCGCGCTCAAATTGAACAATTTGTTAGTTTGTATTGTGAATTGTAATTGTATTTGCTCCGGTTGCACCGCCTGACTGCAGAGCAGTTAACTATCTCCTCATCTGTTAGACAATGGGTGCCTTGATGCTGGTGTGACTCATTTGATTCGTTTGACAGAATGATCGTTTGTTGTACAGCAGCACAAATGGTGGTTGTTATGGTAACAGTGCCATAGTAGTGATGAATAAATGAAGAGAAATACTCAATAAAGATTCCTAAAGGAGTGTAACCAAACCAGCTGCTCTTTTTTTGTCTAAATAGTTGTGCAAACTGGCATTTTTATTACAGCATCAAACAATGAGTGTGTTTCTTGGTTGTGTGTATTGTGCTCTTGAGTGTCCTGCATGGTGCTCACTCTGTCTGTCAGTTCGTGTATTGGTTGTTTGGACCCTGCCCGAGTTTAGAGAGATTTAGTTACTGATGGACTGTCAGATGTATAAAAGTATAAATATAAAACACTGAGTGTAAAGATGATGGCGTCTTGACTGTAATCCTGAGTCTCCATTAACTCTCCATTATCTCCAGTGTTGTTTAGCAGTTAGAAGTGTTGGAATGTTAAACGTTCCAAACGTTAATTAAAAGCTGTCCGCCAGTGCAACCGAGTGACCCTGAAGGGCTAACAAAGGCTCAGCTCCACCCACTCTCTCTACATGTCACATCAGTGAAGAGCTTGTTTCCTGTAGAACCTCATTAGAACGTCCACACGTCATGTAATTTGTACTGATAACCGTTCACATCTTCATTCCTGACCATGTTCTACAGAAGAAATTCCTTATACAGTACTGCGCAAAGTCTTGAGCCACCCTTCATTTCTTCATATTTCGCTTCCAAAGATCTAGTCCCATTTTTAATGTAGTCTTGAGGAACAGTTCTCCAGGTTTCCTGAAGGACTTTCAAAGACTCAAATTTTCAGTCCAGTCCCTGAACCTGACCTGCTAAGACATACAGTGACCTGCTTATGAATCATTTAGGCAGAACAAAGACCTGAACCAGTGAAGAAACAGGAGCAGATGATTCCAGATGATCAGGCGGTGATCAGTGTACTGGTGGTGCTGAATGCTGAGTGGTTGGAACTGCTTTATCTAAGCACCTTGTATCTTTGCAGCCTGTCACAGTGAAACATTTGTTCTCGTATGTTTCAATTAATCCATTCAATATGACCATGTAAGGTAGTTTGACAAGCAGAAAAAAAGAATTTGCACCAACAAGCAAAATATAAAGAAATGAGACTTCTGCACAGTACTGTATATCACTCAGATCTGCATTTAGGATTGATTTTATACTTTTTTTTTATATATGCTATTAAAGTGCAGTATAATACAATAAGTCCAATACAAAAAGTATTTGTAAGAGAACTGATGGTTAGTAGAAAGAGATTCATTCCACTTCACTATCTAGAACCACAGTCGTGTTCCTTTACTGTGTTTTCCTCTCCCTCCTGCTGTAGATGCCGAAGGGTTCTGATGACTCCTGGGCTCAGAAGCTGTACAACACACACCTCAAGACGTGTTCGCTGTTCGAGAAGCCACGCATGTCCAATAAGGCCTTCATCATTCAGCATTTCGCAGACAAGGTACACCCTTTTATACACACACCAGCCTCTGTGTCAGCACTGAACCGAGTACAGCTGTAATGTCCACCAAGGTCAGGAAAACTGTCTTTAGCCTGATGCATCAAAACATGCAGAAATCCAGGACTGGAAGGTTTCAAATCAAAATCACAGTTTTAAAAAATGTAAAAAAAATCAATACAAAAGAGCTGCTCCTTTTATTTTTTCTATTGTCATCAACTTTTGTCCTAGATTTGAAGTATATTTAAGAATATCAGTTTTGAATCTGATATAAATTGTGTACAAAGTGATTAACTCAGCCTTTTGCTAACACTGCTATTTTGCATTGCTAAACTTGTGTTCCTTGAGATGCCATTTCCTTCTGATTTTATGCATTTAAAAAAGTGATAAATAAACCTCTGTCTCTGAAATGTGTTGTGGAAAGTGTTGGGGGACTAAAAGACTAAAGATAAACTGAATACTAAATACCAACATGACAAAAACATATTCCTGTTATTCAGACCAGCCCTTTATCGTAATATGCTGATGACCATCTGACCAGTCAGATTCTCCAGATGAGTTTGTGTGTGTTTTTGGTAAAGCAAGGTTCACATGATCCAAGAAATATGAATTGGCTTTAACCGTTAGAACCCTGAGGGTATTTCCCCGTTTCTGCATTCTTTAGACACAATGAATCTCCTCCATCAATCCAAAGACATGGAATCTCTGAATGTATTTTGTATAAGACCCTCAGGTGCTGAGGCTTTAACATCTCACCCAGAGTGCAGTATGTTACCAAACACACTATCAGGTGCAGCTGAAGAGCATAACTCAGTCTGCTCATCTAATCAGAAAAGTTTATCAGATGTCTGATGTCTTGGCCGCCGTCCTAATGTTCCGTCCACTTTTAGCTCTGGGATTGTGTTTCAGCTTGTAAGGGCCAGGAAGACTTCAAGACAGCACACACTAATATACACACACACACACACACACACACATACACACAAACACACAAGCCTCTCATGAGCTATATTTTAGATGGTGGTCAATACTTGAAACAATCTTTAGAGCTTCTTGGTGACCCCAAAGACAAGGTCAGTCAATCAAATATATATATATAGTTATATTTTATATGTAAATGTTGCTGAATTTACATAATTCATCCATCCATTATCTACCCCTTTATTCCTGCACTCGGAGCCTTGGGGGGGGGGGGGGGACTGGAGCCTCTCCCAGCTGCAGTGGGCGAGGCGGGGTACACCCTGGACAGTCGCCAGAACGTCGAGGGCCACATACAGAGACAGACCACCATTCACGCTCACATTCACATCTAGGGGCAATTTATTGTGCTCAGTTGGCCTATTCCCAATGCATGCATGTTTTTGGTGGTGGGAGGAAACCGGAGTACCCGGAGGAAACCCACGCGGTCACGGGGAGAACTCCACACAGAAAGACCCTGCGCCCAACCCCGGAGTGGAACCCAGGTTCTTCTTGCTGTGAGGCAACAGCGCTAACCCCTGCGCCACTGTGCCGCCCTGAATTTACGTTAATATTTGATATAAAATTAGTAAATTATATTTTTCTTAATAATTTAGCACTAAAATGCATGAACAATAATACATTGATACACATGGTACATAAAGCTGTGACGTCTGGGCCTCGTCTGCCATGCCCCTTCGTCCCCCCACCCTAACAAACAACTTCACAAAAGCAAAAAAAATGCAGAGGATATCTGCAGTTTCTGCGAACAATGATTAGTTCTCAGCACAAATCTGCGATGGACTGAAACTGTGACTGCTGATCCGCGTTAAAGAGGGGGCTCACTTGCTGTTGTGTGTTGTTTTTACAGTTTGGCATTCTCTGTTCTTCTCCCCTATGTCTGTCTATCTCTAAGGTGGAGTATCAGTGCGAAGGCTTTTTGGAGAAAAACAAAGACACAGTGAATGGGGAACAGATTCATGTGCTGAAGGCCAGTAAGGTCAGTAAGGTCACTGCTGTGTTCCCAAATCACAATACGTGTTAAAATGTTGTCTCAGATCACCCTTAAGACTTGGGCCTTGTCCCGGATCACAGTCGACACCAGGGCCGTGTCCCGAATCACAGTCGACACCAGAACCATGTCCCGAATCACAGTCGAAACCGGGGCCGTGTCCCGAATCACAGTCGACACCGGGGCCGTGTCCCGAATCACAGTCGACACCGGGGCCGTGTCCCGAATCACAGTCGAAACCGGGGCTGTGTCCCGAATCACAGTCGACACCGGGGCCGTGTCCCGAATCACAGTCGACACCAGGGCCATGTCCCGAATCACAGTCGACACCAGGGCCGTGTTGATCCTGTTTTTAATGCCTGGGCCATGGCCTGAATCACCTTTAATCCCAAGACGTCTGAAATCACACGTAAAATCTGGGGTATGTCCCAAATCACATTCAATACCAATGTCTGGTCTCAAATCACACTTTAAACCAGGGCCGAACCGCTCTCAGTTCTAAGGCCGTGTCCCTAATCTCAGTCTTAAAATGTTGGAGAAATAATCCTTAAAACTAGGGCCATGTGCCACATCGATTTCAGTACTGAGGTCTTGCCCTAATCAGTACGAGGGCCTTATCCCAAATTACATTCAGTACACGCTCAGTTACATTCACCTATAGGCCCCTTCCTCCCGTTAAAAATTATGAGACAGACTTACCATTTAGAGCTGGCCGAATGAATAAACACAGACACACAAACACAAACACACACACCTACCCCTATGGAATTACTCACACACTCATTTATTGTAAAGATGTACTCAGTAGCCCATAGGAAACATTTGTGGTGTGTGTGTGTGTGTGTGTGTGTGTGTGTGTGTGTGTGTGTGTGTGTGTGTGTGTGTGTGTGTGTGTGTGTGTGCGTGCATGTGAGTAATAAGACAACCTCCCAGAGAGAGGCCCAGGGAGAGTTTTCTGGAATAGTGAGGATTTTTTTCCAGTGATTTGACCTTAGCTGAGAAATCTAGTAAGGTCAGTAGCAATAGCGCCATCTGCTGTCTGACAGGCATCACTGTACTGTTGCTGAAAAACAGTACAATACAAACAATGCCAAACAGTGTTTACAGACAGAAAATAATCACAAATCATTCTTATCATTATTCAGCTCAACATGTGAAATAGTCCTGACTCTTTATTGCTCAGGTAAACATTAAACCCAACTATGATTCAGCAGGTCTGTCACGTTATTAGCCCATCCCTTCAGCGTTGCTGGATTAGCTACACCAACTCAGCCTCCCACAATGGCCAATACATGATCAAAAACAACTAGAATATGAATTGAAAACTGACTTTTTGAGGAGAAATAAGGAGTAAAAAAAAAAAAAACAGTTGAAGTTCTTCTGCTGTTCTTATCAGCTTCTCAGTTTTCTTCTCTTCAACAATATTATGGATCTCAAAACTGCTTGACTTTGGTAGTTGAGACTTGAATTTGATCACTTTAATGTTAGATGTTGTACAGGAACATTTATAAGACAAACAAGGTTTCTTTTGGATCTTCTGGTTTATCTGAAGATCTGATGTTCTGACACTAATGAAGAAAGAAAGGAAAGAGGCTTTAAGATCGTAAACTGGGATCGGGCTGAGATTAGAGGAAGAAGGGAATGACTTTAAAAAGTGTCTCTTACTGACGTTAAACTAAGCTCAGTTATGTCTGGGCAAGAACTGTCTCGAGGTGTTTTTTTTCTTCTTTTGCTCCTTGTTTTTCCTTAATAGGGCGAAACAAATAAGGCTTACATTATCTCTAAATAAGAAAATCGTTTATTTTGATGAGACGATGAAGAAATGTTGTTGATGTGAGCAGCGGAATCTTCCTTTGAAGCCCTAAAGCTGACAAAATAACGTTAATAACAGAATTGTGGATAATGAATGTGATCGTGTTAAATGGAAATGCCTCAGAACCAGCGGAGTCGGCCTCTGTGGGAATGATTAGGTGCCACGATATTAAAACGCTCTTAATGTCGTAACAGTAATAGGATTTCGGATGCTTATCTCGATTCTAGATGCTTATCCCTGTTTTAGCAGCTAATTCTGATCTTAGAAACGAAGTGAGACGGGTTCACTTTCAGCGGCTGATTACCAGTTTGGTGTTCGTTTCATCTGTTTGAAGAAATGAGGGCTGGCTCAAGACGATTGCATCTTATTTTGGGTGCACACACACACTTTTGAAGGAACTCTATGAACGATACTGTATTCTAGCAGGTGTGCAAAAATGCAGTCGTGAGGAAGACAGCAGTAAATAATAATTGTGCAAATAATAGCAGCAGCAGGGCAGTGGGTGTCTAGTATATAATAAATAATGGGTGTTAACAGTAGCAGTAGTGAGTTGTCAGCATCACAGTCCAGGAGCAAGCATTGACCTCCCACTTTCTGTATCATCATCATCATCATCATCATCATCATCTGCACTAAAGCTCTAAACTCTCCCTGACCCCTGACCCCCGCTGCCCTGAGCAGTTCCACACTCCTGATCCTGTCAGCCCCCCACCAGCCACAATTCTGGAGAGATACAGCACAATACCACTCTGTGCGTGTGTGTGCGCGTGCTCTAATACAGTTTGTATTACAAAAATAAGTTGGTTTTGTATTATTTCGGCCGGCGACCGTTAGGGGTCTGTCTCGTGTAACCCCTTTTATAGGATGTACATTTGACCTTTTTTTTTATTTTAACCAGTATATTTGTTGTTGTTGTTATTATTTAACCGTCATAAAGCCAGTGTGTGCTTATCTCCTCTCTGCTGGTGGCTCGGTGGTGGAGGCTCAAGCTGCATCTGTTGGGTTACATTCATCTTCAGTGCGTGATGTTCTGATGCATTTTTCTGTTTTTGATCTCCCCTCCTGTGTGTTTGTTTGTTGTTTCCATCACGTGTTGTCCATGTGTTGCGTGTTACCATGACAACCCGTTCCGCTGCAGAAGGTAAAACGAGCTCTTCTGAAACGCCACGCTGCTTTCTTTTTCTTTCCCTCTCTCTCTCTTTCTCTCTCTCTTCTCTCTCTCTCTCTCTCTCTCTCTCTCTCTCTCTTTCTCTCTCTCATTTCCTCTCTGCTGCAGTTTCAGTTTCACTAGAGCTGCTAAACAAAATGCATGCACTGGGGTTCGACGGATGGTGTTTAAGGAGTGGGTGTGTGGGTGTGTGTTACTGCGTTGCTGCTTCAGCATCTTAGACCTCCTGCTTACGGCGTCTGCTGAGAGACACTTTTCTGCTCTGAGATTTATTGATCTTTACTGCAGGCCTGTAGCACCGCAGCCCTGAGGGACCTGCTCTGACCACAGCCAATACACCCTGAATCACTGCCTCACACCACCTCACTGCCTCACACTGCCTCACTCGACCTCACTGACTCCACACTGCCTCACTCAATCTCACTGACTCACACTGCCTCACACCACCACACTACCTCACACCACCTCACTGCCTCACACCACCTTACCCCACCTCACTGCCTCACACTTCCTCACTCAACCTCACTGACTCACGCTGCCTCATACCACCTCACTGCCTCACTCGACCTCACTGACTCACACTTCCTCACTAAATCTCACTGACTCACACTGCCTCACACCACCTCACTGCCTCACACTGCCTCATACCACCTCACTGCCTCACACCACCTCACTACCTCACTGCCTCACACTGCCTCATACCACCTCACTGCCTCACACCACCTCACTGCCTCACACTGCCTCACTCGACCTCACTGACTCACACTGCCTCACACCACCTCACTGCCTCACACTGCCTCATACCACCTCACTGTCTCACACCACCTCACTGCCTCACACCATCTCACCCCTTACACATGGATTAGAGTCTATGTCTTTTATATCTCTCCAAACGTTGGTCATTTGTGGCCAGGAGTCCTAGAGAGTGCAATTGGCTCCCCTTTCTCTTGGCGTCTAGGGGGGTCCTCACTCAGTATAACTGTCCTCTCTCTCTGACATTTTCTGGCAGTGTTTTTAGCGGCAGTGTGTTTTGCAGCAGTGTGTTGTGTGGTTGTGGTCAGATCAGTCCTATAAGCCCCTCTCTTGCATGCCGCTTGGCCCCTTTGACTCCAGCTCTTCACCTCTAATAATGGAGTAGCTTTGTACTGATCCTGGTATCGATATTGATACTCCGTTTGATTCTGATATTTATCCTTACTCTTCTTGATCCTACTGTCTATAATCCAGATTTCAGTTCTGATCAGTTAGGAACTAGGACCATTTTTGTTCTGGGTCTCCAAATGCGTCTTTAGTTATGAATCATCTGGATACAGTTTTTACGCTGAGCACAGTCTTATCTGCAGTGTAGACCAGAGTGTGTGGACCCAGTGTGTGTCCAGAGGGTAAGACTGTCCTCAGCACTGCTGTACCCAGTTGTGTAATCTGTACCATGTGCAATTCGCAGTTTGACCTCCTGGTGGAGCTCTTCCAGGATGAGGGGAAAGCCACCAGTCCGACAGGGGCGGTTCCTTCCACAGGGGGGCGAACTCGTCTCAGCGTCAAACCGGACAAGGGCAAACCAGGCCAGGCCAGCAAAGAGCACAAAAAGACAGTGGGGCTGCAG
Organism: Brachypetersius altus; assembly: GCA_037974465.1. Classification (NCBI taxonomy): domain Eukaryota; kingdom Metazoa; phylum Chordata; class Actinopteri; order Characiformes; family Alestidae; genus Brachypetersius; species Brachypetersius altus. The sequence goes on along the minus strand of JBBPDB010067647.1, from coordinate 909 downwards.
GTGGGATTTTTTTAATCATGTTTCCTTGGCAACACTTTTTAAATGTGTGTGTGTTGTAAACAACTGTTGTTTGTTCTGCAGTTTCGGAACTCCCTGCAGCTCCTGATGGAGACTCTAAACGCTACGACGCCACACTATGTTCGCTGTATCAAACCCAATGACTACAAATGCGCCTTCACGTAAGTCACCTAGCAACCAGTCCAGGTGTGTCGGAGCACTTCTGTCAGATGTGAAAAATGAAACTGCTTTTTTTCTCTGCTCTGAGACACACCTCATCAACTGAGCTTCTCTAAATCAGAATCAGAATCATGATACATTTTGTTGGCCAAGAAAGGTGACCCACACAAGGAAAATGTGTGATTATGAAAGTTTTATTAGTGTTAGTAAATATATTCCATCTGATTTATGCCGCTGCTTCTCCTAAGAGACAATCTGAAACAGTATTAAGGTTCCAAATCCGACTTCTTCCTTCTGGGTGAAAAACAAGAGTACACCAAAGTGTGACAGGTTAAATTAGTAGGTTTTGTGGAAATGAATTTGTTTGACTTGATGCTTTGATGCAATACAAGGCATTAACTGTTAAATAATTAAATAAAAATGAACATAAAGGAAAGTACAGATATGAGGTAATAACAGGTCAACATTTTTTAAATTTTTTTGTAATCAATATTTGTACTCTGTTGTAATTCCAGGTTTGACCCGAAGAGGGCAGTGCAGCAGCTGAGAGCGTGTGGTGTGTTGGAAACAATCCGCATCTCTGCAGCAGGATTTCCATCCAGGTAAACCACACACACACACACACACACACACACACACACACACACACACACACACACACACACACACACACACTCTCTGTCTATCTCTCTCTCTGTCTATCTCTCTCTGTCACTCTCTCTCTGTCTCTCT
>JBBPDB010067646.1:0-27836 GCA_037974465.1 Brachypetersius altus | reverse complement strand
GAAGAGAAGAGAAGAGAAGAGAAGAGAGGAGAAGAGAAGAGAAGAGAAGAGAAGAGAAGAGAAGAGAAGAGAAGAGAAGAGGTGGAAAAGGCTGATGCTGTTCATAGCAGCAGGTTTCACTGGGTCACCAACCCTCTCCACTGCAGCCATGGCACACAGCCACTGCAATAAAACATTTACAACCCCTAAGTACACCACACACACAAGAAACCCCTGCACAAGCAAACTCCAGAGCAGACAGATTTAAAGGAGACATATCTCACTCCTTTAAAAATAATTGTAAAGAGTTATACAGGGTATTGGTTTTGTAAGAATCTGTCCAATTGTTAGGATAGTTGATATAGTTATAAGCAACATTTTTGTAAATTGTAAATTGTCTATACAGCTCTAGCCAACACATCCTCACATCCTCAAATACAGTACACCCTTTCGTTCTGCATTGTGGACGCACAGCGAAATGTAATATAGTGTTTAGCGCATTTCATGTTCAATTTCAAGGAAAGTACAGGGTTTGTGATTAAATATTGATCAGTACAGTTCAACACACACTAAAGAAGCCTATTTCCTGCCTTTTTCTGTTCACTCCAGAACCGACACACATATGTGCATATTTTTAAGTTTATTAAGAAAAGTAAATCTTAATAAACTTAAAAGATCACCTTGACAGAGATTCAAATGTGTGATGCAAAACACACTGAGACACTAAAACACTAAAAAAGCAAAAAAAAATCCCCAAATACTTGCTATGTGTGAAACTCAGAGAAGAGAATTTAAGGCCATTATATACTTATTATATAGTTACTTTATGGAGGCGTAAGGCTCTCTACTGGTGAATAGGATAATATTTTAAAGAAATAAATATAACAATATAGCTTTGCAAGTTGCATACTAATTTTTTGTTGGTATTGTGCATTCTGTTTAAAAATAGATCCCATATTTAAATATGCAAATGTGGTGTTATCTGTTTAAATATGCATACATTTGCATACATTTGATCTAGCCTTTGGGTTATGACTAGCATTAAACAGTTGTTTTCACCGTGAAGACAGAGAAAGGGTGTCACCATTTTGGGTTTTTTTTTGCAGTTTCACTGATTAATCAAGAAAACACTATGCACAATTATAAATTTTTTACAAGGCATTTTGGTAGGACAACATATAGTGTAAATCCTAAGCAATATATTAAGAAACACTTCAGAATATGAATATGACTTAAATTCATTTTAATAAATGCTGGTATTCTAGAAACATTTATGAAAAGATGATTTTGAGAAAAGGTTTTAAGGACGGGCCTCAATATTGCATTTTCCCATGAGATCTGAGACAACAGGCACCATTTGTGTGAATGATGCAATTAGTGCCAAGGAAAGGAATGTATCTGGACACTCTGTTTAGATTCTACATCTTTTCTGTATGGTGTGAGAAAAGCTTTCATTTCAGTCGCAAAATTCACTTAATCATTGATGGATATTGAATAAACATAGAAATAAACATATTTCTGTCCAGCAAAGTGTTGCAGTGCTCTGAGACCTTTCCAAAAGAAGGTATTATGAGGGTTTCACCTTCTACAGTTATACTCATTCTGTTATAAACAGAATAGAAGAGCATAGAATTGAATATAACAGAACAGAGCAGAGAAGACAGGTACCTTTTCATAAGGATCAGAGTCGTAGTTGAGGCCGATGCCACAGTCATCTGTGATCTCAGACAGATCTTCATCATCAAATTCCTCCAGACTGATATCATGAGCTGGCCTGCAGGTGAACAGAAAGGTAGATTTATTGAGCAAGTTCCTTATTAAAAAATTACAAGAATAAGAACATCTTGGTCTGCTGATTTAAAAATAATCTGCATAATTACACATGTGCATCCCACAGATTTAGCTTGGGGTGGCAGGTTTCCAGGCTTTCAACCCCTACAGAAATATTTTACAACAGCTCCAAATGGTTATTCGTGGATGTAAACAGGCAATCTCACATAAAGAGCAGCTGACTGTATGCCACCTACATGGCAGATTACATGTAGGTGATGTCCATGAAGGTCAACAAATTAATCATGCCCTGCATAATTAACCTTTCCTTACATGATCCTGTCGTCTGTTAATAAATTATCTTTTAGCCACCTTAAACTATACTGAATCGTTTTAATCAGTCCAATTTTTAGGATCATAGATTATGAGCTAGATATTTATAGAACTTATAATTATAAGCCACGCATTTGTAAACCGCAAAGGATAATGTTATTTATTACATCTCCGGCCAACACATCCCCTCTCATACAGTATAACCATTCGTTCTGCATTGCGGACACACAGTTAAGTGTAAAATAGTGTTTAGCACATTTGATGACAGGGGTTGTAATCATATATTAATCAGTACCTTATCCTATATTTAATTCTAAAAAAGCACATATTCCTTGTTACTTTGTTACTAAATGCTTGTGTTCTACTATTACACTCTGTTATGTCTGCTATAGTGTTGATGGGCATGTAAAATAAAAATACAAAACTGGATATCAGCATCAGCCCAGAATTCCCATTTAAATCCCAATAAAAGTCTGGTGGTTTCTCATTCTCTGGATTCACTTTACAAATTTGTCACTGGTGTATAAGATCTAATCTAATCTAATATCTAATCTCCATATATTGACTTACTGGGTGCTTTAAGCCACTATTAAACAAAAAGGCAAAACCCCAAGATGCTCTGAAAGAGAATGTTTCTGTGTGTATGTCCTGTAGAAACCTGAGTTGAAATATGAGCTGTGGTGATCTATCAGCTGATGTTCCAGCAGCATCCAAGCAACATGCCGAAAGTCACTGAACTGCAAACATGCAGACATTTAAACAGTATATTCTCATATAAGCCCAGTTTAAAAGTTCCATGATTAAGACTCTGTCTGACAAGCCCACAGCAAGCAAATGGTCTGTCTTCGTCTCCTCACTGTCCTCATCAGCATGTACAGTAGCTTCAGCTCATCCACAGACTCTGAGAGTCAACAGATATGTGGGTTAACATGCTGCAAAATGGGGACAACGTCTGCTACGGCTCAGCACAGCAGCAGAACACAGTACCCTCAGCTACATCAGCCGCGATCACAGAGATGGCACGAGTTCTGCCATGCCCCACTCGAAAGAAATGCTGCAATGCAGCTTTTCAGAGCCAGAAGAAGTCACAAATCCCCGCAATCTATAGACACAGAGAGAGAGCGTGCAGGGACTATCTGACAGCTTCCTGTTTTTAAAAAAGTCTTAGATCTGAAGAATTCATTGTATTGTGGTTAAATTGGTCATGCTGACCAAGGCCAAGTCACGTTTGAGAGTATAAGGAAATCTAGATCATCAATGGCCGTCAGAAGTTTAAATACTAGTGGCCACTTGCACAAAACATCTTAAGCGAATTTGGGCCTCATGTTCTCCGTTTACCATAAGTGAGCTACACAAATCTCTGATTAAACAACCATTTAATTATAAACTAGAAAAGAAAACCCTGTAACTGCAAGTTGAGTTTTGGATCATTTTTAATTCCAACACTTAAAACTTCAAAAATTTATCTTAATATAAATACTTAAAATGCAAGCAACCACAGGCTTTTATAAATATCATTTTTTACATTTTGAACTCACAAATACTGATTACCCATTGTATTGTGTAAAGATTTCAAGTAGGAATGTTTATCCTTTTAGGGATAGATGCTTTTGTTCCAGCAGCAACAATAAGCCAACATATTGTGAATAATAATCCATTCAGTTTAATGAATCTATAATACATAATTTCACATATGTCTTACATTAGAAATAATAAATTAACTTTAATTATTACATAAACAAATGCATACATCATAGGCATTTTTAACAATTTAAGAGTGAAAAGAGAAATATTATCTATTAGGACTTTAAAATATTATTGCAGTTTGGAGGAATTTATGACAAAGGCAATTAATGTTAAAGCATATCTGTAATCATTATCTGTAAGTGGAAACTGATTTCTAATATAGTTTATGTTTCATATTCATCCAGACCTCTGGTTACAAAATAACCTTGACTTTTCATTTTGAGTTGTTTGTTATAACGTCTGGGTTTAGGATAAGAAAAAGAATATTTATTTTTCCTTTTGCCAAGACCTGCAGTCACAGCTCAACAATGACACCGAGATAACTGTAACCTTGACAAAGCTCTTTTGATCGTGTTAGAAGAGATTAACATGTAATTACTTTCCACTGAGATTTGGAAATCAACACTATTGCATCCATGCCCAGTGTGGCTACTCTGCACTAAATATCTTGTTTAGTTCAACCTAAAAACTGTTTCATGCAGTAAGTAATTTGCTACATATTTCTTTAGACCTAATAAAAAATACTTTTAAATCATAAATAAACAGAGAAATAGAGATTTTATATGTGTCAATGAACACCGATAGCAAGAGAACTGAAGTGTGGAAAGAGACTAATTCAAATCTTATAGCCACTTCAGATCAAACTAAATATTTTTTTTACAATGCATGGGTCTCCAGACTACCAGACAAGTCAATATCTTCCATATTTCTGCCTGTGGCTGTAGCTCATTCCATCAGTATCATAAATAATTGAAACTCCACTCCTTCTTTTTCTAAATGTTCAATTTCTTGTCTCAGTCAGACCATTTACTTTTTACACTCAACTGCACTGGTGTACTTAAACATTAAATGACCTGTATGAATATTTAGGGTATTAGAATTGCAACTTCACAGAAGGCTAAAGGGAATCAGAATCAGAAAACTTTACTGATCCTGGAGAAAACTGCATATGTTATAACTGCACAGACACACATAAAGTCTAAATAAGTCCAATAAAACTCTGCAGAATATTCTCAAATACACTATGCTATATACACAAATGATGAGGTATAAATCCTATACGTAATTAAGATGTATTTAACTAATTAGAATCTATTCTTTCATTCCTCTATTTTTCATTCCTCTATTTTCGTCCATCTGTTTCTTTTTTATGTTCTTTATCAGTGTTATCATGGGGAGTGTGGCAAGTGTTTTCATAGGCTTATAGCCATCTGAGAATAAAGTGCTGGCTAAGGAAAAGACAGATGTGTGTATATGTAAGGGACAAAGAGATATGAGGGGACTGGCATGGGTATATAAGCACCATGCTGTGCATAGGGGCCTGTGTGTTCACTCAGCTAGACGGAGCACAACAATCACCATGAAGAGTCTGATCGTCCTTGTGGCTTGCCTGGTCCTCTCAGAGGCCATCATCAGGTAAAGGATCAACACTTTTATGTCTCTCACACAGTCACTCCATCCATGTGTTCTTAACAGCCCAACACAGCGCTGTTGTGGTAGTGTTTAAAGTACTACCCCAAAGGTGCCTGTGGGGCAGCAAATTTGACTGGTCTCATATGTGATACTTGGGTTGGTTTTGTTTTTCAGGGTTCCCCTGAAGAAGTTTAAGTCCATCAGAGAGACTCTGAGGGAGAAGGGAATTCATCTGCCCTACACTGACCCTGCCCTCAAATATCTGAAGCCTGGGGTCCTGGCCTCCGAAACCATCGAGCCCTTGACCAACTATGCTGATGTAAGTCAAACCCTAAATTTCTACAATGAGGCCAGATCACGTTGAATTTAAATCATTTTAAACCTTACTGTAGCCATTACCATAATTTTAGAAGGCCTTCACTTACTTACAAAAAAGCAACCAAATAAAATAAATATCTGTTCTGGACATCATTTAAAGCATCATAAAACATTTCATTTCATAATAATTGTATTATTTTAGTAGGATAAATTATTTTAGTAAATACATTAAATACATGATAGAAGGAACTTTTCAAACATTTTGCAATATACACAAAAAAGACACAAGAAGCACTTTTTTACTATTAATTTGGTCATAAAATGAGCACACACTGTATTATATTCTAATTACATTCCAAAACCACCTTCGGTTCAACAAATTGTGATGCACTGATGCATTTTTACACTCCAAACATTGCAGTTTTCAGCTTATCACCTTTAACGCCTGTTTCAGTCATCCTACTACGGCGTGATCAGTGTCGGCACTCCTCCCCAGTCCTTCCAAGTTCTCTTTGACACAGGCTCCTCCAATCTGTGGGTTGACTCTACCTACTGCAGCACCCAGGCATGCAGTAAGTCTCTACACACCCCAGTACTGCTTTAAAAAAGCTAGAGAATCTGACACACTAACTGAGATATATCTAAGTGATGCACAAATATACCGCCACTGCACACAGATAAAAACATCTTCATAGCCGAGGCATAAAACTCTTATTTTTCTTCTCAGCCACCCATACACAGTTCAACCCCCAGCAGTCCTCCACCTACCAATCCACCTCTCAAACCTTCTACCTGCCCTATGGAGCTGGATCTCTGGATGGCATCTTTGGTTATGATACCGTCACTGTGAGTTTTCCATCAGAATAAAAGATATTCCATTGTCCTATATCAAAGAAACAAACAGATTCTGACTGTAGAGTTTCCACAATATTCTTCTAACTTAATTACACCTTTTTGCCTTCATTAGCTGTCTGGCATCACCGTCCCTAGTCAGGAGATTGGTCTGAGCACCAACGAGCCAGGTCAGAACTTTGTGGTGGCGCAGTTTAGCGGAATCCTTGGCCTGGCTTACCCATCCATTGCCGCCGGCAGTCAGACACCCATTGTGGACAACATGATTCAACAGGGTCTCCTCGAGCAAGACCTGTTTGCAGTCTATTTGAGCCCGTAAGCAAGTCATGTTTTATGTCAGTTAGAGAATGAGGTTTATAACAAAAAAATTTTCTAAAATTGTTTTGTGAAACGTTCATTGCTGAACAACATTACATGCTACTGCTTGGAGCTCTGAATGAGCATTTTCTAGGTTAGATTGTTGCTGATGCCTAACACTGCAGGGTTCTGCTCGTTCAGGAATGAACAATCTGGCAGTGAGGTGGCTTTCGGTGGAGTGGACCAGAACATGTATCAGGGTCAGATCTACTGGACACCAGTGACTTCTGAGACCTACTGGCAGATTGGCATTCAGGAGTGAGTACCATTTATGCACTGAATACTTTATTCTACTTATGGGCCATGTTATAAACTGTTATTCTTGACGTTTTTTCCAAACATAACAGACACTTATGTTGGCTTCTTGTGCTACAATTCGCAACTGTTTGTATTTTGTGAACTAGCTTCCTGATTGGCGGACAGCAGACCAGCTGGTGTTCTCAGTACAGCGGATGCCAGGCCATTGTGGACACTGGAACCTCTGCTCTCACTGCTCCTCAGTCATATCTGTCCAGTCTGATGCAGTCTATTGGAGCACAGCAGGACAGTTATGGACAGGTAGCTCGCCATCAGATTCTAAACATTGAAAATCTGAACTCGTCATTGCGTAAGTCAAAAAAATACTAGTAATGACAGATGTTTGTCTCCAACAGCAAGTTAAGTAACCATGAACTGTAATGTGACTGAAATGTAAACAGTACTAGCTTCTGTACTGTAACAGCTGGTGAATATGACTGACCTGAAAGCCTACATGGAATTCCTCAGATCTTCTAACATATCTTCACCTTTTGTTTTATAGTATGTTGTGAACTGCCAGGGAACTAATTTCCCCACTCTGACCTTCACCATTAATGGAGTGAACTTCCCTCTGTCTCCTTCTGCCTACATCCAGGTGAGTTACCTTTGCTAGCTAATGATAACTTGAATTCTAGTAGTACTGTGTTGCCACAGAAAGCAACCGGAGTTGTTACTAGCTTTAAGATTCCTTAGGATATGACATACATTAAGATATTTAGTAATTAAGTCTATTTCATACTTTAAGATAAGAAACATGTTGAACATTTACAATCAATAAATCAGTCAATCAATTAATCAATAAATTAATTAAGTGTTGGAACTGGAGGAAAAATCAAAGAACTGGTACATAATGAATGATGATGACATAATGGACTGACATTCGGGCAGCTGCTTGTTACTATGAAGTCACTATACAGCTATACAGGGTCTCTATAGTATAAACCTTTATTACAAATACAGTTCTTCAGTGCTGTGGGTATACTATGATAACCATAATAACCATAACAACAGTTGCACAATGTCATACTGTCCACCCCAACCCGCAATAGTTATTTTAGACAGCAAGCAAATGAAAAACTAACAAGCTCTAATTTCTTTGTCCGTATGTTCACAGGAGAACCAGAGCGGCTACTGCACGGTGAACATCACCCCCACCTACCTGCCTTCTCAGAACGGCCAGCCCCTCTGGATCTTTGGAGATGTGTTCCTCAGGGTGTACTACTCTGTGTTTGACCGTGCCAACAACCAAGTTGGGTTTGCTACTGCTGCCTGAACACCATCACCAATACAACACTCCATTAACTTCACAAACATCTCTAATGGAAGTTACAGCCTCCCTAGCAGCATCGTTAATACTGGTCATTAATTGCATTGGCATTGAAATATATCTACAGGTAGAATGTAATGAGAAAAAGTCGAGAGAAAGACTGTGGAAGTTTATCATTACATCTTTTGTTTTTCTTCCCATGTCAGTAATATCAGCTGTAGACAAATACAATGTGATCTAATCAAAATGTATATTTTAAAAATCCCCTGCTTAATGTGTTAAAACAAGATTGTATTCACTGTTTATTGGAGGACTCAGATTAAAAATAAAAAGTGCACCAAAACGTCTCTAGTCTTGATTTCAAATGCAAGCACTAACTCAATATGAATGGTTGATCAAACTCATGCAGGAAGTAATTGGACTCTTCACTGCTATCTGACACCGCCAGGTTTTAGCCAAGTTGCAGCAGACAGGGTGCTTTTATACTGTCTGCTTATTATCAGTACCAAGCAAACCTAGCTCAGACCTGAATAAAGTTTTGGTGGCTTCATGAATTTTGGTGGCTTCTGCTTTCTGTTCCTCTCCTGACTGGTCGAGGCATATAAACTGCCGATACTAAAATAAAAGTCAGTACTGATAATGAATATTAAAACAACAACCTGACTGGCAAGCTTTCAAGAGAAATAGACATCACTGATATAATTTACTTAAACAATAATAACAGTAATACTGCTACCAATAATAATAGGTGTTATTATCATTATTAGTTATAGTAGTAATATTATCCATGATGGAGAACCTGACGTCTATTGTTCTTCAAGACCAAAAAGGGTTCCAGTATTGTGAGGTCTTAAAACCTTTTTGGTACTACGAAGAACCCTTCTGCTGAAGGTAGTTTGAGCAGTTTAATGTGTGGGTTTGAGTAAGTGTTATTACTTGGAGGTATATAAAAAAAGATATAATATATAATAAATAGGATAAGATTTGTAAATAAAAAGAACAGAACGTGTAAATACTTATTGAACTCACCCAAAAAAGCTAGTCCCATAAATACATGCTGTTTATTTCTCTTTATTAAAAAATATTCACTTTATTCATGTTATTATTGGTTTAACAACCCTATATATTCACCAAAAGCAAGAGTGCTAACTTAAAGCCTGTGTGTGTGAGTGTGTGTGTGTGTGTGTTGGGTATATTGTTGCTTTGATCCAGGCTGGGGTATCCCTGAATATGCCCATGTGCTCAAACACATTAATATTGCACACATTCAGCTTAGTCTGAAATGCCAAACATGCAGCAGTGAAATCCTCAAACTCAGTCAAAGGATTACAGGATCACAGGATCCTCCATCTTCTCTCCTCATCCTCATCCCCACAACGTCCCACACAGCACGTCAAGCAGTGAAGACAAAATTCCAATTCCATCTGTAACCCCCAGTTCTTCTGCAAACTATACACACGCAAAGGTAACCAATGATATTACACACAGAGGAGCATTAATAATAAATAGGGTTCACACAGAGCAGCTTGAGCTGCCACAGCTGTGCAGGAAAGCTGTTGCATGCTAAATTGCATTCCTGTTGGCTAAATCACTGCACCCCTCTTTCTAAGACTCTGCTAAAAACATTCATTTGGGGGCAGGGGGAACACAAAAAAAAAATAAAATAAAGTAAAATGCAAACACCAAATGATGCCCAAAGCCCAATTCTTCACTAAACACTCCTAATATTTCTTTAATTTCCTTTTAAAGTTTCATGCCTGAATCTTTAAACAACATCAACAGGCCTCACCACAGATACTGGATGGTAAAGTAGAGGCTGACATGACAATTTCACTTCCTCACATCACAAATTACAACATTGATTTTCTGGTGTTCATTTCAGATGCAGATCATAAATTAGACTGGTGACTGTCTCGACTAACATAGCAACAACAGAGCAAACAAACCTGTGTATGATTAGCTTCATAAGCCTTACATGATATTTTAACAGCACCACCATTAGTAACTCTTTACAGGCTAAACACACATTAGTAAGGCACTAACATAGGGCATCTGGGACAATGCCTATATTGAATTATACACACACATCATTTAGACATGGAAACTAGATCCACCTTTCTCAGCATTCTGAAAAAAAGGATTGATTATATCTTGTTATTTACAAAATGTTGCATATGCAGTAAATAAAACTGAATAAAATGGAGACATTTTAACACAGCAGCCTGTCCTGCAAATGGATGTTGCCTACAGGTTCTGCTCTTCCGGAGTTCAATAATCAATAGGAGTGTAACAATACACCCAGTCAAGAAAGGAACAATTAGTCATATTGAAATTGAGATCGTGCTTAGAAGAGTGAATTTTTTAAATCTCAAGATGTTCATTATAGCCTTTGGATAAACCAGAGCTCATAAACTAGCAGTCATTAAGTGATCAAGCTTGAAGGCTGAAAAAATGGGCAGAGGGGTCTTCTCAAGGATAATATAAAGAAAATAACTGAAATTGCATTCACAGAAAAATATTGAATAGGTATTTAGTTTAGTACGAACTCAGGCAAACCTGATTAACTCAATTCACCATTGCCTGTTAAATTCAAGACAAAAATTGTATAAAGAACAATGAAAACCAAAATCATATTGTTGCACAACTAACAGCACTAGAGCTGGGAGGCAGGGGACTGGACTGGGTTGATGCCTGGTGCTGGTTATTTGCAAACTCAAAATCAGATGTAAACTCCTTCATCACAATGCGTGGTTATATCCCAGTAACCAAATATCAGTTCAGATTTTCGGTCAAGTGTAATTATCAATCTGATAATTATCATCATGCATGCCTAGATATATGATTATTCTATATACAGCTATTTCTTCATTATAGGACAGTACTGTATGTATTTCCTGTCTTCTATTATTGTTAAATCACAGTGAAAAATCAGGCCTGGCCTTTGAAGTACATATCACTTTCTGAATCAATCAAACGATCAGTTTAGCCCTTCCAGAGAAGATGATGTGGCTCACAGATGAGGTCATCGGTCATGAGTCACAGTAGCTATTATTCATGGATCAATTTATCTAATTATCTCTACACCACACTGGAGCAGTGCACCAGAGAAGCTTGAGGATCAAAAAAAATCCTTTCCATGCTGTTTGCAAATATCTGTCGATATGTTTATTTACATCATGGCAGTATAATAACAGTGTAGAAGAGAAGATTCAGCAGAAGTGAACAACCCAGCCCCACCCTCACATCTCCTTTCCTATTGCAAGGCAGTCTCCTCCTATCCCATTCATCCTTATTACAAAGGGCGGTGTCTGTTTAGAGCTCTGGAGACGGGCATCAGCTGTCATTCATCTGCTGTTGCCATAGCGGCCGGTGCTGCGCGAGGTGTGATGTCACACCATTAGCAGAAGTCCCGGTGGGTTTGGCCAGGTTAAGAAGGGTGAGGTCACCTTTACCGCCATCTATCACCATGACAACCGCACCCTATCAGGCTAATTTGCTGACTCATGTTGCTTTTGTTTGCACAAGGTTGTTTTTGAAATCAGCAGTTTTGTCTGTCTGAAATGTACAGATCACTGAAACTAAGTTTCTAAGAATTTAATTTAATTGCAAATTTAAATAATTCTATTGTTCCTATCAATATGCTACTCTCAGAGTATCTTTCCTGGAAAGAGTAAAGGGGGGCAGGGAGAGAGACAGAGAGAGACAGACAGAGAGAAAGAGACAGAGATAGCGAGAGAGAGAGAGACAGAAAGAAGGAGACAGAGAGAAGGGGAGAGAGAGAGAGAGAGAGAGAGAGAGAGAGAGAGAGAGAGAGAGAGAGATTTGCTTTTTATGAACAGTGCTGGACAAATTTACAGAACAATTCACAATGTCCTTTTCATTATGTAGCTTTAATGCTACAGTGGTTCTAAGGGAGCTTATGCAGATTATAAGTGAATGGGCCAGGCCTTCCGTAACCTTCTCTGTGCACTCCTCTTTCACTCCTTTTTTCTCTCTAGCGCTAGCCTGAACAGCACTTTACAAACTTGGAATACATTAATATTTTTCAAATGAGTCACCACACACTTACATCTATCAAAACACAAGCAGAGTTTGCCCTTTAACTTCACGAGTGAAGAGTGAAGAGTGAACTCCATAAACATCAAGTCAAACAGCATTCTAAACTATTTTTAAGTTTAAAAAGGTTTTTAGATCGATCTATCCTCATTGCTATGAATGAGTTGGAAATTCTATTGCAGGGGCCATGTTCCCAATCTAGTATTTAAAGCCATTTTTCTTAGTGATATGAACATTAGAAGCAGGTTAAGGTTAAAATGAATGCTTTTAGAAATTGTGGTAAGAAGAAAACAGGTTCGGTTCCAGCTTTCTCCTCGATGCCTTGGATATGTGAAAGTTCATCAGCAACACCTGATCATATAATGAAGTTAAACCAGGTTTCTGATGTAACTACAAGTAATACTGAGCTTCCACAAGGAACATATCGACTGCATAATGTTACCTGTAGTTATTATTTTTAGTTGTACTTAGTATATATTTAGCTTAAAAACACTCACTGCTCATCTACACAGTTTTTAAATATTATTTTCATTATGTTAAGTGCCTTAGACTTTTGCACAGCACTGTACATATCAACTGTCCATTTCAAGAGCAGCATCGACTGAGCCTCCACCAACAGGAGACAGAAGTGTTCAAAAAAATACCCAGGAGAGCAGCAGTGCCAGACTGCATCCATTAAGTTGCTCCAAGACAAGCTTTCTGACTTTCAGAATATTAAACAGGCAAACCTTAAACATGTGCATAATAGAGCAGACCTTTGCGTCTGGGAGCGTGAATAGGAGTTATTCCTCTTGCACATGAAATAAAACGACAAACTGATGTTTAAAAGCCAGTGCTTGCTGTTGGCAAAATTGGCAGCCCAGCAGTAGCAACCACAACATATTTGCTCACAGGGGTTGTGGGCATCTGCAGCAGTATGCCACACCACAAAAGCACATGAACTCAGACTCAGTAAGCAAGCTGTGGGAGTGTGTCTAAAGTAAGCCTCTGGTTATACGACAGGTTCATTCTCAGATGCAAAACCTCTGGATGTCTGATCCACTGCACTGAAAAGCTATGCAGATTAGAACCTAACTGATTTACTAGTACGCCAGTTGGGATGACCTACACTAACAATATAAATATACAGCATCAATCTCTATGGTCCAAACTGTTTTGCATGTAGGCCTGATATTGCTATTCATGCCATCAGTAATACGGAAGTACCAAAACTACATGTAAAGAGAGATAAACTGTTTCAGATTTTAAACCTAAAAGAGGTACAGAAAATCCATTTATTGTGGTTTGGCCAAGTCTGTGACTGCCAGGGGTGGCTTGGATTTGTGAGATATTATGTCTGCCTCTGAGATTCGGAATAAGGAGAGCTCACAGGAGAATTTCACGGTGCACAGGAGCCTAAGACTTTTGCATAGTCCTGTACATGAACCTCATTTATTAAAAAAAGGAAAAAATGGTTTCCATTAAACATAACATCAGCAAATCAGTAAGTAGTTTTTCATTAAATTGTATGTATGAGCTGCGGCGATGTTTCAGTTCACTCACATGGACATCAGCAACTAAAGCTGTGGAATCAGCAACACTCGTCGATGAAAGTGACACATGACATCGCTTGTCTCCAGCAGCTGCCACTACAGCCTGCTCTGATTTGATTACAGGATTGTCACATGACCACTCTAAATCTTTACTCACACGGTTTCTTTGTGTAGCTGGACAGCATGTCTGCTCGACCATTAGGCAGCCTTGTCATGTTTTATGGCTCAGTTAGATTACACTTTATTAAAGTGCCACCAAGCAGAACCCATGCTTACGTAGCAATACAGATTAGGGTTCTACTAGTATCTCAGACAAGGAGTACTGATTCTGGATCACTGATAAACATTATATAAACATTATAACCTAAAAAATGGCAACTTTACAGAAGG
Source organism: Brachypetersius altus (assembly GCA_037974465.1). Lineage (NCBI taxonomy): Eukaryota > Metazoa > Chordata > Actinopteri > Characiformes > Alestidae > Brachypetersius > Brachypetersius altus. The sequence continues at coordinate 13,526 of JBBPDB010067646.1, read as the reverse complement.
ATATAAAATAATTATTTAATACAATGGAGGTTAATGTAAAAAGTAATTTTGGACTATTTCTCTTAGTGTGCTCAAAGTGAAATTTTGACACAATGTTTACAAATTATGAAAAAAAGTAAACAAAAAATAGAAACAAGAGGTTTTGTTCACACAGTGACTATTAATATTTTCATTTACTTGATCAGACTTTCAAGGCATGTGAAGAAAGGACCAGATGATATTGCACCTCATGTTATAATTCATCGTGTTGCTTTTCCTAACAGCTAATGAGCTTTTCAATAACAATTAGTTTGTTTAATGACACCAAGCTAATTACTGACTTTTGAGCATGAATGACGGAACCTGTTTAGACAGGGGTGTACGTGGGAAAATTTTAAACAAAAGACTTATATTTCACCAGGTCACTGTCACAAAAATCCTACATTCCAAGTTTAAGGTGGAATATCCTAGCAGAAAAATCAGACATAAGAAAGAAATTATTGCACTTTATAAGAGTAAGAAATCCTCACACAGATGTGATTTTTTTGCAAACACACACACACCCACCACACACCCACTAGATTGGCAAAACCAATAATAAGTATAAAAAAAGCTATGAAAGATTACTTCTCTCATACACTCTCATGTCCAAATGCAAAACACATGAATTCCTCTAATTAAAACATGGCAAACGCTATATAAATCCTGATAGATATGTTATACACACATGTAGCAGGGAAAACAACTTCTGAGCAAAATCAATTTCATTTAAGCTTCTTATTCTGAAGTCCCATTCGGTGTGGCAGTGAACTGCACAAAAGTCATACAAGATGAAGTATTAGGATTAAAAAGACCATGGAAGGTCTACAAAGAAGGGAAGAGCGCTGATGACTAAATAATCAAACTAAACTAATAAACCAATAGCTAATCTTCAAACTCAATCAAAGAAACAGCCAAATCTGAAATAATGTCCCTTTAAATAACAAGCATGACCCTAATCACGACAAATTCTTCATAGTACTACAGTTGTGGTGGCTGAATCACTCGTTATTTCACACACACAAACACACACAAACACACACAAACACACACTCACAGCATTATGTAAGGAAGATTATGGCCCAACCAAAGCTTTCATCATTTTATGAGTGTATGAACCAACATACTGTGTGTATGTATGTGGAACGTCAGTAGCATCACTAATCCATAGGCTGGACTTTTAGCTTTAAGTCAAGCCAGCAAGGGCTTGTGGGACATTGATAAAGGTTTATATTTTACTTAAAATTCTGCACATGCAGCCTGCACACTCCAAAAAATACACCAGTGGGGCTGTGTGACCTACAGACTGAATGTTGATACTAAATACATGAATTGCATTGCATTCAGGTAACTGGTTTACAAGATTAAACGAAAGTACTATTTATTTTTAAATCTACTTCTTCTGATCCAAAGACCTTTTTTTCCAATGAAAGATAAATGGCACAAAAAAGCAGTAGATGAGAGTAAAAACGTATATCAGGGTATATTTCAACATTCTCACAGTTTCAGCATGCATCACAGTACAGTAAAGTGAAATAGAAACCTGTCAGAAGACTTTTTAAACCAATAAATAATGTACACATTATTAATGTAAGCTATTTGAAAATACATATAGAAAAAAAAAATTAATATATATATTTTAAAAATGCTTAAAGCCCAAAAAACTCGATTTTTAAACTTAAAATGCAAATGAAGATGCAGGATGAAGATGCAACACTATTATTTAAAGATAACCCGAAGTGTGTTTTTCTAGACTGAGAATAAGCTGCTTAATCGTTAGAGGATAACTCTTTACATAAACCACTGCTGCATTAGCCTCATGCAATGCTAATTCCAGAGAGGTCTGGGGATGTGTCTGACCCAGTGTTTCACAAGCCTCACTGGTTCACCACCTCACCTCTTAATTGTGTGGCTTCCCTGCAGCGTAACTGGGTCTATGTGTAGGTGTGCTAGTCTACTGTTATGTCTTTGCTGTTTGTGATATATCCAGTTGTTGCAGACTCAAGTAAGTTCTGGGCGTGTTATTCTATACATAGGTGCTACTCATACTTGCCAAAAGAAATCTTTGTATCTCCCAAAAATGAGAACTGGCCCTGTCATTTAGAGAGCCTGTGGCTAAAAACAATATCCGCAGTAATTTTGCCAATACTAATGAAACCAGAGCTCATCAGCAACAGCTTATATATCACTAACATATCAGTTATCAGTCAGTCAAGTCAAGTCTACCTTTCAGGAGAAGGAAAAAGCATTCGAAACTTCCATATTACAGTAACCCCGCACTTATATGCGGCTCAGCAGTTGCGGCTTCGCAGAACTAATAATTGTTCACGGAAACCCTCACACATGCGCGGATACCGTGGACATGCAGTCCAGAATTTCCCCTGTGGAGTGTCTCAAGTGTTCTCGTTTTAAAGCCCTGTATTTTTTATTACTGTGAATTAAATTAATTTATTACTTTATTTACCTGCTTATACCAAAGTAAACGCCCATGCATGAATGAAAGTCTATATAGGGGTAACGTCTGTATTTTACATTCTAGCACTCTAGGAGTTCAGTGTAAACTGTATAGTACGATTACGGGTTTACCTTTATATTTTCTTTCAGGGTAATGTGTTATGCTGAGTTTAAAATGAAATTAAAGAGTTTTGGGAGCATATTTGGGGGCACATTATGGTTTGCCCTGTAAAAATAGGCATTTTTTGGGATTTATTTTTGCCACATCACCATACATGGGAGCTCTTGGAACATAACACTGTGATAATCGGGGGTTTAGTGTATATTCAGGGAAATTCTGGTTATTTCTATTGGTCCATTCATCATAAAATGCATACACAATGCAAAAGAAAGTGAAATTGCAAAAAAAATCTGACTATTTGTATTTTTTCAGTTTATTGTCTTAAATTCTTAGATCACACTCAAGCAACACACAGAGAGCAGTTATGGTGCTAATAAATGGAGAAAGCAGGCTGCTCTTGCTAAAAGCCTGTATGAGGAGTCAAAATGTTCCTCCAGCCCTCAGTGAAAAGCTGAGCTATACTGGCTATAATCAGACACCACTGCAAGAGATATGATGCTCTTCATAGATATCTAACAGACTTCTAATCCTACCTATCTAGCACAGTCCAGTGCAGACACTGGCACCTGCATTCACAGGTTTAGGGAACAGTCTGCTGGAAATATAGAACATAATGCTTAGAAATAAATCAAAGCTTTACTTTCCAGAGCAATTCATTTCATCAATTTGTGTCAAAAAATCTAAATGATGTATTTTAAACGTGTGAAACCATGTTGCTTAGATTTACTCCAGACTCTTGCTTTGAGACTCAAGTCTTTGGCTCTAAAAGTTCACACACCACCTCTTCAACAGTTGTGGAATTTGGGATGTATACCAAATAATTAACACCATTCTAATTACTCAGTGTCATACAAAAGCAGTCCATACATTTTCATTATTATATAGATATTTATGTATAGATATGTAAGTAAATGCTGATCAACACACTTTCATTACCACCATCAAAATCTCAGTTTAGCAGAATGTAGAGCACCTGAGGTGAGGTCTGGCATTCACCTCCTTCTCAATTTATTTGCTTTAGTATAAAATGAAAATACCAAATAAATGTGCGTGTGTGTGTGTGTGTGTGTGTGTGTGTGTGTGTGTGTGTGCGTGTGCGCTTATGTGGATGTGTGTTCCACTCATTGTTTTTTATTTTACTTTCACTTTTTTAATGTGCTGATTAGACTGTGCTGGTTTTATTATTAGTGTTGTGTCAGGTAGGGACGGCCCAAAAAGCATTTTACTTTGAATATTTCCAAACTACTAACTGAATACTCGTTCTCAGAATTATGCTTTAAAAAATAATATTTATGCTTTATAGACCATAATTCATGCATTCTGGTTACTGTAATTCAGCGTATGAATAGTGAGATGAAACCCAGCTGCTCCTTTGCCGTATGTTGCTATAGAAGCCGTGATTGCAGCCTTTTGTTCTAATGCAGCTTTAAAAGGTGTAAGAAATTAGAATAATTTCTTTATAACTATCATGATATTAGTTGCAATTTGTCACTCTTGTTTATTGTATTTGAGTTCACTGTTTTTATCATGGAAAGTGGCAGCGAAGGTATCAGGCAGACTGTTGAGCTCAGAGTTGAGCTCAGTCTCAAGGTACTTTGAGTGGTATGACTGTACATAAGTTTGAGATGATTCATCAGACTTGTTATGACTTCATAAAAGCCTCTGCTATACAATAAATGTATTTTAAGGTATTTATTAATGACGTGTGTTGTAGATTTGGAAAAGAAATTGCTACTAATAGAGAGAGAGACTTCTTTCAGGGACCATTTTTGATAACACTGTTAAGGTAAAATAATCTTCTTTTACAAAGAGACAAATCAAAACACAAACATGAAGAACTGTAAGGGAATATTGGGGGGTCATAGGTATATTTTCATTAGAATAAGTAAAGAAATAAATAACTAACCAAACATTTCAGAACTAGCTTAAATAATGGACCACAGCTAGTCATCTAATGCTTCTTGTGTGCGATCCTATCCACAAACCACCCGACCAGTTCCAGGCACTGGCCAGACATATAAACAGAGCAATAGTGGGCTACACTCAGCTCAAAAGCAAATCTTTAAAAGTCTGGCACTGGATAAGCCATCACCACACATACACACAGTGCATCCCTCTCACACACAAACACACTCCATTATAATACGCATATCCTAAAGCATTAGAGAAAGCAGAGCACAGGCCATTATTTCTTCCTCTTTAGACAGCAAGCTGTTGGAAAGAAAAGATGAGGATATGGATTTTGATTTATACTATAAAGAAAAAGATGACAAAGCAAGTCAGCCTTTCTAGAGTAAATAAAATCTGCACTCACAGAAGATCGGCACCACAAAGAGGAAAAAGAGAGAAGTCTGGGATGTAGAATGGCAGGAAATGAGTAAGATACATCACAGAAAGAAGAAGATATAAAACAGGGTTCTGGCAGAGAAGTAAAAGAGAAAATTAAAACTGAGGAAAAGGAAAGAATAAAGGAGGCAGAGTGAATCTAACAACTAGGCCTGTCAAGGTGATTACATAATTAATACATAATCTCTTAATAATAAAACGTTTTACATAATTGTAATTATATTCAAAGCAGAATGCTGCATTTTTTTTTTGTTTTACCACAAAACCAAGGAATGCACTCACTCAGACACATCTTGTAACTTATTGATATAACATGGAAGTGCCAAATATTTGTTGTTTGTTTATTTGTGATCTAAGTAGCTAATGCTAACACACAAAAAATGTTAGCTTTGTTTAATTGACTAAACACAATAGTGTATAACTGGGCACATTTGTGTGTGCACATACACAATAGCGCAACGTGTCTTTTCATGATACTCAACATAATAAAGGTACCTGGGAAGCAGTGCTTGTGCACATTTGGCTTGTGTTATTTTATGTACATTTACATTTAAAGGAACATAAAAGGGCAGTTCAGGCATTAACTGCAGTTTTTTTCGATGCTCATCAGCTAAAATGTCGTGGTTCGGACAGGCCTCCTTACAAAAACCTTTTAGACCACTATATTGATTACACACCATTTCCTTTTTAGGATAGCCCTCTCATCCACTACCTACTTACTCATGCTGCAGTAACCATTAGTATTTCTCTCTGATTTCCCGACGTTGGTCATGTGGTAAGGCCTGACACACTCCACTTGCTGGCTGATTTTCCTGTGGACCTGAAGGTCAGGGTGAGTTATTAGATGACCTGCTCCCTCACGCAGAGTGGCCTGACTTGATAAAGTGCTCAAACTGCTTTTTAGAAGAGTAACATTCCTGTGGTTAAAATTAGTTTCAGGCTCAGAATTTGTTATTTTGTTATTTTAAAAATGCAGAAATTGGTACTAAATCCCCCTAGATTGGCACTGCAGATATGTGTTTGCAGAAGGTGAAATTAATGAAATGCTTGCACTTTAGTGCAGTAGTCCAGTATTCCCTAAACATTCTGCTAGTGAAATCCAAGCACCTGCTTGTACTGACATGCTGGTGATATCCTGATATGGATCTGTAATACATGTAGTTATCTATCTACCTATCTATCTCTCTCTCAAATATATATATATAGAGAGAGAGGGGGGGGAGAGGGAGAGAGAGAGAGAGAGAGAGAGAGAGAGAGAGCTTTAAACATTAACACTTCGCAAACAAATTTCAGCCCTATGAGCGGGTCTGTGCATCACATTGCAGCTTTAATCGCAGCAATGCCTCAGACATTACCTAATGAATTCATCCCCCAGACTCTGGATGTGTGAGGCTGTGAGTAAAGACTGTGTATTTGTGGTGTGCATCATTGCCCTACAGGGCGTGGGCCTTGCTGTATGTGATCTAACTGAGCCTGCGCCAGGGAAGAAGTGATGCTCAACCAAAAAATTCAAATAAAAATCAATTTCTCTCTCCTCTTCATCCCTCTCCACCATCCACCCTCCTACACCCCACCAACACCAATTCCCAAACCTTAAATCCAGTCAAGGGCATTTACAAACGCACACAACAGCAAAGATAGGCCGAGCACACAACAGCAAGACGCAGCAAAGGCGAGGAGCCTGTGCCCTTATAGTGTGATGAGCGTACATTATGAAAACCAGTCTTCCATACGTTTGTGTGTGTGTAGTCAAAACAGGCAGCCCACGGCTGGGAGAGGAAGGGGAGGCGATTTGCAATAGCGGATGAGGGATGCAGGGGTGGAGATCGGGGATGGAGGGATGGGGGGGTGGAGAGAGAGCAGTGCTGGCTGTTTTACCTGCAGCCCGGAGGAGAGAGGGAGTGGAAGGTGGAGAGAGAAAACATCTCCGCTCGGTCCGCCATCTTCTTCCAACCGAGGACTCTCTAAGCAGCGACTGCAGGGGTGGACGGAACACAGCCCATCCACAGACGGTGGGGAGGTAGATAAACACGACCGAGTCTTTCTCTCTCACACACTCTTTCTGTGTCTCTCTCTCACACTCTCTCTCTCACTGCAGATGTTGTAGCTCAATGGCCTCGCAGGATCACGCGCACGCGCTCCGTGCCATCAGATCCTAAAGGCTCCGCTCAGATCAGATCGGACCTAGAGGTGAAAATTAGAAAAAAAACCCAAAAACGGCAGATGATGTCGATGTGTGAGGATCGCCTCTCTTTCCCTTCCAGTCCTGCCATCCACACGCAGGAGATGCAGGCTGAGCTGATGCCAGTGGTGGTACTGTGAGGGAGGGGCAGTGTGTGTTCGTGTGCGTGGTGTGTGATGTGTGTAATGTGTCTCTAACCCACCTGCATTACGACAGGCCCCGCCTCCACACAGTGATTGGCCAGCAGTGTTTGTGTCCTGCTCCAGGATTGGCTGTTTTTCGACCTGCTCATTTAGACCCCTACATGAACAAAAGTATTGGGACACTTAATTAGTGAATTCGGGCAGCTCCTTACTTCCAGTAAGTTAATGCATCACCATACCAAGACGTTTTGAACAAAGAAATGCTTCCAACTTGGACAGAGTTTGACAAAAGTCTTGGGACACACCTGTTTTTCAGGATTTGGGTTAGGCCCCTTGCTTCCAGTGAAGGGCAATCTTAATACTTCAGCATACCAAGATATTTTGGACATTTTGCTTCTAACTTTGTGAACACAGTTTTAGGGAAGAACTTTCTCTATTGACAGCATGCCCCATTGCACAAAGATGAACTAGAATAGAGATTGTAAGCCAGGCCGTCTTATCCAACATCACATGCTTTACAGAATGAATGGGCACAAATTCCCACAGAAATTCCAAAATCTTATGGAAAGCCTTCCAAGAAGAATTGAAGCAAGTATAGCTGCACAGGGGGGACCAGCTCTATATTAAAGTCAATGTATATGAATGCAATGTCATTAAAATCCCTGTTGGTGTTATGGTCAGGTGTCCCAATACTTTTATCCATATGCTGTATTTATTAGTTTCATTTTTAAAAATAACTTTGATGAATATTGAATCTTTGGTTCTGAGTATATTGAAGATAGTAAGTCCATTTTTAGCCAAACATTTTAGTTATCCACATTTAGCTTGCATTTACTTTTAGAGTTTAATTGAATTATGTGCTGTTTGTTTGTGACAGCAGCCAAACTGTTTTTGAGGAGGCACAACATACCCTATCCAGTTTATCAGCTTGTTAGCAACACCTCATGAAATTGGTGTGTTAAATCAGGGAGAGATTAAAGATGCTGATCCGTTTTATTTTAGATCACAAATGTGCCTAACAATCTGCAGTTTTGCACACCACGTTTTCACTTCTTTTACATTTCTCTCACACTCTCACTCTTACTCTCTCACTCTCTCTGTCTCTCTCTCTGTCTCTCTCCCTGTATATATATACACACACATGGGAGAGAGAGTGGAAGAGAGAGAGAGCAAGTCCAAAATGGTGTGTGCATCTGTGTCTGTGTGTGTGAATTTTTTGAAGTTAAAGGACAATCTAGAATCTACATCACCACACAACTATGGTGGTTATAGACTACTCTACCCAATTTGGACTTGCCAATCCCAGCTCAGAAGGTGGGGGTTGTCTGAAAACGGGTGGGGAAAAATAATGTAATGCCTTCTGAAAGGGCTGACAGATGGATCTCCATCCCCTCCTCTGATGCGTAAGACGCTGCTGTGTGTGGGCAGAGCTACAAAGCACTGCAGTTTCAGAGGAAGATTTCACCACCAATCAGATCACTGACGGTCTGTTGATGAAGATTTGTCATCTCTTAGGCGAACCCTTAAATGCCACCCTGCTCCACACACAGTCTGGTGCACTGCCAACACAGGGAAGGAAATAATGGCTTCCACACCCAGACAGGGCACTGTATCAACAGGGAGCCACGTGAGACCCTGGGGACTCTTTGTAGGTAAAGAAGACACAAATATGCAAAATTAAATTACACTTAATGGAATTCAAAGATACTGGTGAGTGTTTTAACCATTCAAACCCTAAACAGATCTTGGCTCTCTGGCCTCAGTTTGGCTCCAGAGAGGAGCTGTTCAGAGTCTCCGTGGTGCTGAAAGTGCAGGCTGTGGAGGAGAGGAGCCCCCTGCAGTCCGTAGACAGGCGGAAGGGAAATTAGCACCGTTTTAGCAGGGAGCAGGGGAACAAAGTGTTCCTCCAAATGAACTGAAGGTCGTTTGAGGCCACGACATTTACTAAGTGAGCATTAATAAGTGCAGACCTTTCTATAGTAAACCACTTTCTAAACCACAGCTACTTCAACCAGGGCATGCAAAAACATAAAAGACGTAAAAAAAATTTGACAAATATTCGAACACAAGGTGATATTTGATGTCTTATTGCATTATCTGTGTTTAGTAAGGCAATGTTGATGATTATATGGATGATTATGGGGATGACAATGATGACGAGTCTTTAATATTATCATTATTATTATTATTATTTTATTATTATTATTATTTTCTTACAAACCCCCATATTTTTTAGGTAACAACATTTTAAAACAATATAAAATAAACATTGTGTGTGTGTGTGTGTGTGTGTGTGCGCCAACAAAACTACGGGCTGCGCCTCCAACGAGCCAATCGTCAGGTTTGATGTTGAGAGGCGGAGCCACTTCACCACTTATATCCAATGAATCACCAATATGCTCAGGTGCGTCATTATGCTCGAGTTCTGATTGGCTGAACCGAGTGTCAGTCATTTTACAGCCCGAATCTGATGACATGACTGCTGAGTACAGAAGGCGGAAATGTGTGAGCGTAGGAGTTAAAACATGCCTTCAGGGGAAAGGTTCTGCACGGAGTTGACTTTGTTTAGATAGCACTCTGTGGCAATCGTGTACTGTAGGCCTGGACGGAGGTGTGTGTGCATGTGCATGTCATGTGTCTGATGATCTGCTCTGCACTGATAATCTCCCGGACCGTGTCTCCGTGTTGTCTCACCGGTGCCCTCTGAGGTCCTGTCTCTCTCCAGGGGGACATCTAGTGAGTCCCGCTTTCTCCAGAAGATTTGTTTTGGTAAGGTGCCATGCAGGCGAGTCACAGACCTGCTGGAAACCCCAGCAATGGGGCTCTGCCCCTCAGGGGCCCCCAGGGTGCAGCCGAGGAAGGGACGGAGGAGGAGAACCTGAGGGTTCAGGCAATCCGCGGAGCAAACGGGGACGAGGACTCGGAGGCGGAGTCATACCGGGACGGCCGCACCGGGGAGGTGGACCGAGAGACCAGGACTCGAGCCTTCGCCTGGTGCCGAGACTTTTTGTCCGGATCGTGGAAAAACATCTCTGAGGCAGACTTTCAAATCAGCATCGTGAGGTAAGTAGAAACCGAGGGGAAAGACTTGAATGGGCCTAGAAACATGCCAGAGATGCTACTTTATATATACCAGTAGGTCGTAGGTTAGAATCCCAGGCATCCCCACACACAGGTGCACGTTCCTGGCTGCCCACTGCTTGGGCATGAGTTAAATTCAGAATAGAAATGCACATTGTTCACCCTGTGTGATGTGTTCACTCTTGACTATAAGGGGCCATTAAAAAAAAAGGTCTCTAATTTTCTCACTTTAATACTATCTTGTAGCAAGACTAAGAGTGGAAAAATGTTAAAGCTATGACCACATAAGAAATGCAATCTTAAAACAAATAGGCAAGCGAAAGGATCTGGGTGAACGACTGGATGAGAGCATCTCCAAACAAATGGTCTTGTGGTGTCTTCCCAGTATGCAGTGGTTGGTACCTACCAAAAGTGGTTCAAGAAAGGACAGCTGCTGAACTGGTCATAGGATCGCACTCAAGGCTCGCTGATGCTTATGAGTGCAGAAGGTTAGCTCGTCTGGTCCACTACTGTAACACAAAGTACTGGCTATGGCAGGGACATGTCAGAACTGCAGCTTGCTGCATTTGGGGCCACAGACTGGACAGAATGCTCACTGCCAAAAGTGGCCATGTTTTCTTTTACTTCATGTGGATGGCAGGATGCATTTGTGCCACGAAACCTTGGGTCCTGTCATTAATGTGAATGTAACTGATATATGCCACCTACCTGAACACTGTTCCATTGTACACCCATTCATGGCAACAGTAGTTGCTAATGGCAGAGGGCTCTTTTATAGGATAATCCGCCCTGCCACACTGTAAAAACTGTTCAATGTGTTTGAGGAATGTGACAGAGGGTTCGAGGTGTTGACGTTGACTTGGCCTCTAAATTCCCCAGATCTCGGTCTGATCAAGTATCTGCGGTATTTGTTGGACAAACTAGTCTTATGCATGGAGGCTACACCTTACAATATTCAAGACTACAGCTTATATATTGGTTTCAGATACCACAGTACGTACATCTTCAGAGGCCCTATGGTGTCTTGTTCAGAGCTGTTTTCAGGTTGTTCAAGCATGAAGGGGATATAGGCTACACAATGATGGGTGGGTGGTTGGCTGCTCAGTGTATAAATGTATGTAAGGAACATGGAAGCTGCAGAGTTTCTGCTCTCTTCATTTTTAAAGCAAAGTTCTCAGTGATGTGACTGGACTTGGGCAACTGCTTATCCTGTTTACAACAAGAAATGAGTAAGAAAAGGAAGTTTCTAGTTTCAGCAAAAGCCAAGTTTCCTACTTCATTCCCTGTGAAAAAAAAAAATCTCACCAAGAGTTTGTGTTTGTGCGTCTGCAGTGGAGGCCTTAGCAATCTGCTCTACAAGTGCAGTTTGCCTGATCACGTTAAACCAGTCGGAGTGGAACCTGCACGGGTGCTGCTCCGCGTCTATGGAGCCATTTTACAGGTAACATGAAACCTTTTTGTTTTTATGAATAATATTTTCACTTACATAAAATTCTTGTTCACATTTTCCCACACATATATAATGATTCTGTGTGTGTGTGTGTGTGTGTGTGTGTGTGTGTGTGTGTGTGTGTGTGTGTGTGTGTGTGTAGGGAGTGGACTCTTTGGTTTCTGAAAGTGTGATGTTTGCCATTCTAGCAGAGCGAGAACTTGGCCCTCGTCTCTATGGCATCTTCCCAGAGGGCCGTCTGGAGCAGTATCTCCCTGTGAGTCTTGGTTGTGTTTATTGGTTTATTGGACTGGTTTGTGGTCCAGTGAACACACAGGACACAAGCTTCTTTACTTGTGTAGAAGCATAATAATCCTGATACATGATCCATGCAATACTGTAATGTAAACCACATCACATTCTGCGCTTATCTAATAGTAATAGTCTGTGAGAAATGTGTTTCAGTCGGAGTATTAAATCATTTGTTCATTCATGGCCCAGAGTAAGCGCCTGCACACAGAGCACCTGCGGGTTCCAGACATCTCGTCTGAAATAGCCAGTAAAATGGCACGATTCCACCGTATGGTCATGCCCTTCAATAAGGAGCCCAAATGGCTGTTCGGGACCATTGACAGGTAAAAAAAACTGAATATAAAGAAAAGAATTCCTATTAAATGCCAAAGGCAGCCAAATGGAGATAGATCTTCTGTATGCTGCCTGCTTATAATGATACACTGGTCAAGAACAGAAAGTGAAAGAGTTATTCATATCCTCTTGCATTCTTCAGGTACATGGAACAAATAATGAATATTAAATTTGTACGTGAAGCTCACATCAAGAAGTTCAAGAAGTTGATGAAGTATGACCTTCCTGCAGAACTTGCGAGTCTAAGGTAAGGAGAAGAACGAGAACAGAAATTGCTAACAGGAATCACATTGCAGATTGGATCAGAGTCAATATGTCTGCCATATGGGCGTATTTCGATATATCTAAGAAAGATGCGCTGAAAGCCGTTTGTAAAGCGTGCAATGCCGAAAGACTTTTTCAGTGTATAATTAATTTATCATATAAAATCAAAACATCGCGATCGTCATGCAGAGTATGAAGCACAGAAGAGGCGAGACACTTCGAGAAAACCAACTCCATCTGTGTTTTTGAAAAGGCAAGAATGTTTTCCAGTAATTACAGTTAATATATGTGCTATAGAGAATGTTGGTTATCTTTCAACAGTTTTAAAGCACTTGTTCTGAATACACTTCGTTCAGAATATTAAAAAGCGCTTGAATTCACTTGTTTTGTGAGAGAAGATATTTAAGCTATCTTGCTTGAACTCTTTGCCACATTCCTCAAACACTGAACAGTTTTTACAGTGTGGCAGGGCGGATTATCCTGTAAAAGTGGCCTCCAGAAATTTCGGCATTGCACGCTTTACAAACGCCTTTCAGCGCGCCTTTCTTTTATAGCGCGTCTTTTTCAGCGCGTCTTTTATTTATATATACATTTGTTTTTTTGTTTATTTGTTTTTTCCCCAATGCTGTCACATTTTTAAAAGCTGTGAGATTAAAACAAAACTTACTTTGGAATAGAAAATGCATAACATCTTCAAACCTGAGAGAATCTCTGTCTTAAGACAAAAATGTAGCTTTAAATAACTCGAATTAAAGGACAAAGCCTTACTAAAGTCCCGCCTCTCGCTCCAAACTCCTGCAACTGTCGGAGACCCCCTCCCTCCGCTGTCTCTGCCACACCGGG
>JBBPDB010067636.1:0-10298 GCA_037974465.1 Brachypetersius altus | reverse complement strand
ACTAAAATAGCAAGGTGAAAGTCATCATAGCTTGCGTAGTATAGACCCAGCTCACAACCCAACTTTGTGAATAGATTAAAGGAGATATTCTTTTTAGCGCGCGATAGGAGTCTCACATTAACGCAGCACGTTAACGCCGATAACGGCCCACCACTACTTTTTAGTATCTTAGTAGCATATGCAATTCAGGGTATCATTTCCCTGCAGGCTGTATGTCTATAACCGTGTATATGGCAGATAAACTCTCTTGGAATCTTGTGTTTGGGTAAGACACTGATGGACAAAAACCATTAATTCTGTCAAAAGTACTGCATAGTATCACAAATAAGATTAGATGCTTTTTTAGGCCAAAATATCCTTTTCGGTGGGTAGATTTTATCTTGTGTAGATGCATTTATATCACATGCATCCTTTTATTATTGCGCAATTTCTAATTTGGTACCAAAAAACTCAAACTCATTAATGGTGTTAACTAGCAAATTACTCAGCAGTCATTTCTTTATCTGTAGTATTTATATGCATCTCTCTTACTGGCCGCAGAATCTTGTGTGTTTACTACAGAGTGTCAGAGTTTATATTTAACTTTACATTTACATTGTTCTTGTCTCTGTAAGTCGGTGCAATCGTAACATAATTTCCTCCAGGATCAGTACGATTTCCTGATACTGATTTAGTGCAGAGCCCCGTGTACTTTTCCCCATCCATTCATTCCGGTGTACCTTCCACCTGCCTTCCAGCGAGTTTAATCTCTAATGCTGATATAACACACTTCGTCCAGCTAATCAATGACTTCTGTAGGAAATAATGAGGCAGAGCAGGTGGGGTCAGTCAGGACTGGAGCTGAAGTATTTGTGGAGAATTAGAGTACGAGCCTATGTTTGAAACGTTCTAAGTCAAGATCAAAACGAACTCTGAGAAGTGCAGCGTAGCCGTTTTATTGAAGGCTGTTGCAGCCTTGTGGCCCGTGGGAGAAGCGATCAGAAAGTTCTGCCTAGCTCTACCCTTCCCTCCTAACTGTATTCTACCAATAAGTTCTAATCACAACAATATTTGAATATCCGTGGCTCCACCTTGTTCATGTTTCCACCAGTAATTGAGGTCTTATGGGGAAGAGTGGACCAAGTCCAGTTTCTATTGTTTTGAGAAATCGGGCAGTGAAAACCATGGCAAATCAAAATACGGTGGTATTATTCAACAAATGTCTTGATAGAAAGCTAACAATAAGTAGCAATAATCTAAATGAAGTATGCAGTTTCTTATAGATGATATTCACTCTGAAAGAGCTGATACCCATGGTCCACTTTTCCTCTCAAGGCCTCAATTAAAAGTTCAGTTATCACTAACTAATATGCGACTCCACCTGCAAGCATTATTTCTTAGCTGGGTTTGTCCCTGTTTGTACGAGCGTGCGGCTCGTGTGCGGCTCGTGTCCAGTCCAGCATCAGGAACTGACACTTTGGGCTCAGTCTTGCCACATTTGATATGCAGAAGTCTTACTCTCAGGGACACACACATCTTCACTTCTGCCTCTGTCTGGTGCTTTTTAAGAGCGTATTATTCAGGGATTTCCAGTGCAGCTTCAAGAGCCCAATTTCATTGAGTGTGAGTGTCCAGAGGGCCGAGGGAGCTTTGTGCTGGTGGCCTAGTGCAGTGGTTCCCAATTTTTTCCTTGAGTCCCCCCCTGCCTGTGTCTGGGACAAGCCAGGCCCCCCAACCCCAACTCCTACCTGCATAGATGCACAAAAATAATAAAGTGATAAATTAATACCTTTTATTTGCAAAAAAAAAAAAGGTTGTAGGTTTTTGTTCTTGTACTCTTATATACACGCACACATATGTTTACGTTTCTCAGACATTGGAATTTTATTAGTTTAATGTGTACAAATATAATTTTGCTTACCTCAGTGCAGACAAACTTGTGTGCATCGTCCTGCGATCTCTAACAACCCCCTAAGGGGGGCCTGGACCCCAGGTTGGGAACCACTGGCCTAGTGGATAGAGTGTTTGCCCTGCAGTCAGAAAGTCGTGGGTTTAAATGCCAGGACTGCTGGTGGCACCCCTAAGGTTACCTTGAGTAAGGTACTGTCTCCTCACACTGCTCCCCGGGCGCTGTTCCTGGCTGCTCACTGCTTCACTCGGTGAATGTCTTAAATAGAGAGGAAGAATTTCACTGTGTGCTGTTGTGTGTTCACATATGGCAGAATGGTCACTTTACACTTTACTGACTGTCAAGCTATATATACTGCATGTTTAATATAAAGTCTGCAAAAAGGTGGACAGTTGGTGAAGGCTGTTGTATGTCTGACTCCAGACCATTATCAAGAATGAAGTGTGTTAAAGCTGGAAAACACTACAGTGTGCAGAGTTCAAGTTGAAGTTTATTTTTATAGCTCATTATCATACACAGCCGGTCATTCAGTGTGCTTTACAGAATGGAAAATATAAGAAAGATAAATATAATGAAAGGGATAAAAGAAGGTATTAGAATACATAAAAGTGCAGTAAAAGTGCAAAGGCAGAGGAGAATATTGCTGTTTTTAGCTGCTTTTTAAAGCTACAGTCGGTGCAGATCTGGTAGTAATGGGCAGCTTGTTCCAGCAGCGAGATGCACAGTGACATAGTGACTAAAGCGGGTCTCCAGGACCACATTATTTATGCCATTCTGCTCAGAATTGGATTTGTGCAGTGGAACTCCACTGTCTCTGTGAAGTGACTTAATGTTACTGAATGTTAACTGCTGTCACTTTCATCTTCTGCTGTTTTATTGCATATATTGTTCATCTGCATTTATTTTTATTGCATTAGTCACTTTTATGAACCATTTTGCACTACTAAAGCACACTAAATCTCACAGCAATGTTAGAGTTACAGTTGATCTTGTTACAATTACAGTGTCTGTTATTGTGTTGCACTATGGTTTATTGTTCATTGTCTGTATTGCTTCACACTACAGGACTGCAACTGCACTTTCTGTACACTCTCAGGTATATATTCTGTATTTCTGTATTTTCTGTATATAAGATTTAGATTGTGTATATATTACATTGTTTATTGATGCTTAGAAGTCTTGGGAATAGAACCCATGACTTCCTGATCGCAGGGCGAACGCCCTGACCACTAGGCTGCCAGCTGCGTTTGTGTGTACTGTTTGTGTGTGTATATGTATGTACGCACATGTTTATACATATTTTTAAATAGTGCACACCTTATATGTACAAATAATTATATACATTTAGTAACATTTATCTTTCTTTTCATATCTTTATATTTATATACATAAATCCATATGCATACTCGTACTGTAGATTGTACATTATCTTACATTATATTGTGCAGTGAGTTGTTCGTTGTGCCTTTTTGTATTGATATTGTTTTTAAACTGTTGTAATTAAGAAAGACCAAGAACCGGAATTGCTTGTATGTGTTCGCTCAATAAATGAGATTTTGATTTAATTATTTTACTCTTCTGTTGCACAGACCGTGCTAATGACTAAATAATTTATCTCGAGATAAATTTTTTTCTTATCTTAATTAAGATAAATAAAATCATTTACTTATCCCCCAGGTGAGAGTTTTCCATTGTTACAGCAGCAAAATGTACAGTACAAGAGAAGAAAGTAGAAACAGCATAACCAATAGAAATGAAAATGAAAAATATAACGATATAAAAAGCACTGTATACTATACCATACAGTATAAAAGGTTTGTTTAGCCCTTTTAAAGTGTTCTGTTTAGTTGTCGTAGTCAGGGGTTGTTTCTGGGTATAGACAATAATAAGGCGGGGAGCGGGGCACAACCCGGACAACCCCTCCCACAACTAACCAAAAAAATGATGGACCCAGTGGACCCTTTCTGGACCCAGTTTGGGGAAGAACCTTTTCTATTCCAGCATGACTGTGTCCCAGTGCACAAAGCGAGCTCCATACATATGGAATATTCCATAGACCTCAACCCCATCCAGCACATTTGGGATGAACTGGAACCAGACCTTCTCGTCCAACATCAGTGTCTGACCTCATAAATGCTACAGAACGAATGGACACAAATTTCCTCCAAAATCTTGGAAGAGTGGAAGCTGTTAGAGCTGCAATGGGGGACCAAATCCATATTAAAGTTTATGTATCTTGATAAAGGCCCTTCTGGATTAAGGCGTCCCAAGACTTTTGTCCATATAGTGTGAAAATAATGGCTCGGTTTGGCAACATGTGGGATCTCCGGACTGGGACAGTTCCGCACGTGTTCGGGGGAGCGTGGTGAGGGGGCGGGGCTAAGAGGCGACACGTTGGAGTGGATCATTCATTCAGACAGGCAGAGATTCTTTTTCTTCTTTTTGCTTGTTTCTCTCCGCTTTGCACTTTTCAAACTAGGCTCTTCTCTCTGTGCCCGGAGAACCCGCGAGGAGAACCGCTGACAACGAGCGGAGACAGAGAGAGAGAGACGGGGGAACATGCTGAGAGGAGCCACCGCGCTGCTGAAGCGTCCCTGGGGGAGCTGGACCACCCGGACTACCCACCGGACCCTCAGCCTGCAGGTAACGGAGCCCTGACACTACACAGACCACCTTTCACCCTCTCACAGCTCTATGTTCACATACATTCTCACAGACCACCATTCACCCTCTCACAGCTCTATGTTCACATACATTCTCACAGACCACCATATATCCTCTCAAAGCCCAATCCTCACACACACTCTCACAGACCACCATTCACCTTCTTACAGCTGACAGTCCTCACACACACTCACAGACCACCATACATCTTCTCAAAACTGTGTTCACACACACTCACAGCTCATTTTCATCCTCTTAAAAGATAATAAAGACATATTATCCACATTAACCCTCATTAACCTGCTCCAGTTTAACCCTCACTCCACTCCCATCACTGGCACTAACCCCTCGCAGCTAACTATTCAGCCTCTAATAACATAAACCTCACAACTAACACACTAACCTTCATACACACACTCACACGGCATGATTTACATCAACCCACACACAGTTCACTTCAGTTTAACCCTCACTCCACTCAAATCACCCACGCTAACCCCCCTCACTCACCTTGTGGCTCTGTTACACACTTTTAAATGTCACTTTTGTCTCCACAGACAGTTTAAGTGTCATTTCTAGCCAGTTAATTAAACATTAGCTGTTTGTTGACTCTCCATGCAAGGACAAAAATGGAGATTAACCACTGGTTTGCTAAACTAAACAATAGCTGTTGGGTTTCTGGTGAAGTTTGGGTGGAAAAATAGCTGACATTTTAAGTCTAACAAGCTTTTGTTTATTAAAAAGCCAACTGACCGCTAGAGAGATTGTACAAATGAATGATAAAGGTTGTATAAGTAACGTAATTGGCCTAAAACAAAGTTAATGAGTTGACTTTAGGTCACGGCAGCCTGCCTCACATTCCTGTCAGTCTTGCTCTGTGTTTTAAAGCCAGCTTTCTCTTGTTTACTTGCTGATTTTGTGCTTGGGAATCTGCAGGTTGGCTGGTGTAATGTTGCATCAGTCCTGCATGCAGGGACAAAGCCTCGTGCAGTTGCAGGAGCATGTTTTCCTTTACTGATCAGTACTCGTCATCATTGCGTGTTCTTTTTAATCACAGGCCCAGACGGCACACCTGGTGCTTGAGGATGGCACAGTGATGAAGGGCTACTCCTTCGGCCACAGGCGCTCGGCCACCGGAGAGCTGGTCTTCAACACGGGGCTGGTGGGGTGAGGAGACTCATCCGCAACTTTCTGAACCTGAAAACCCTCTGATTACGGTCACTAAGAAGCAGCTTAATGAGAGAAAGTGTGGCTCGGAAGTTCAGATGATGCTGCGGATGCTGAATTCGCTCTAAATCTGCACGACTAAAGCCATCTTCTGTTCATTTCTCTGAAAAGAGGTCTGTTCAGTTTTCAGGGGGTCCTTGAGTTACAACAGTTTCGACATACAACGTTTCTAGTTTATGGCGCTCACTCCCACTCCCACTCGACTTGCAGCGTTAGTCTCGTACTTACGGACTACGTGGGTGAAGTAGTTTGGTGGCGCATGGTGGAAGAATCCACTGTAACGTGACGGATGAGTGAGGGAGTTTTTACAAAAGAGATCTTTAATCTCAATGGGATAAACCTGGTTAAATAAATATACTCTATAATAATAACTTACTCTATAATAAAAATTCAACTTACGTCCGTCGAAAAAACGGATCTGTGTCGTAACTCGAGGACCCCCTGTGCAGCTATTTTTTTCATCATAATAATGATCTTAATAACAATATTCAGATTATTTTAAGCTGAATAGGACTGGAATATTAGAAATAGAAATATCGTAAATTGTTTTTATGTCACTAAGAAGAGTGTGAGGTAGATTTGGCATCATTTATGCTGCTTCAGAGGTTTACGAGCCTGTATAGGCCTGTGGGACACTTATATAAACACAGTTCAGTCTGAGTAAAAAAAAAAAAATGACTCAAACAATGTAAAACATAACAGAAAATAATACACAAGCATTCAAAAGCCACCGTGGGGTTTTAGGTTAGTTTAGTTTGTAGTGTATTAAATGATAATCTTTTACTGTGATTCTCTGTTATATTGTCAGTTTATCCGCAGAAAATAATTCAATAGTAACCTCATTCTGATTATTTGAAAGTTGAATAAGACTAGTATATTAGGAACATTTCATTTTTCAACAAGTAAATTGTTTTTTGATAAATTGAAAATCTTAATTTAAAATAAAAATAAATAATATTAGAAGATGAAATAATTTACTGTGATTCTCTGTTTACAGTAATTTTGTAAGTTTATCTGCTGTATATTATATTAATTTGAACTTAGTTCTCAGTGTTCTGCTGCTTTCTAAGTCATTTTAACATCACACATCTGGTCAATATACAGGATACATCTAATGTTTTATCATCATAATCCTGATTATTTAAAGTTGATTAATACTAGTATATTATAAACATTTCTTCATCATTCTGTAACTAAATTCGTTTTTGTTCTATTGAAAGCCTGGCTTCCAATGCCAGTGTTTTATGCAAATTCTCTTGGTTTACAGGCATTTCCTGAGAGAACTACGAGGAACGTTATGTTCCCATAATGTGTGAACACTGATAATAACTAAGAAGAGTCTTAATGTGTGAACGTTCAGATGATGTTCACTCTAACTCTGCATGAATAGAGTAAACTACTCTGAAAAAAGAGATCTGTTCAAATTTTAATCATAACCTACTGATAATTTGAAAGAAATATTGATTTTATTTCTACAAGCAAATTGTATGTTTATATTTTGTGGTCACTAAAAAGAGCCTTAATGAGTGAAAGTGTGGTTAGGAAGTTTAGATGATGTTGCAAATGTTGAACTTTGTTCCTTACTCTGAGAAGAAAGAGATTGAATTTACCTTTCATGGTAGATCTGGCACCATTTAAGCTCTTACAGAGGTTTATTAGCCCTGTGGGACTCTTTAATTTACACGGTTCAGTCTGAGTCAAAAGCAAATTACCCCAACAGTGTAAAACCAGCACTTTTAAAAGTAACCTCTACACACACATTCAGAAGTTTACAGTGATCTGTCAGGACAGTTTGTATACTAATTTAATTATCATATACCATCCGTTCAATATACATCTGTTTTTAATCATAATATCCTACTGATTCTTTAAGAACTCAATAGGAGTATGAATATAGGATATAGAATATTAGATATTATTCTGAGTATGTTTGTATTTTGTGATCACTAAGACCAGGTGAAGTTTCAGGTGTTGAATTCACTCTAGATCTGAACGACTAGATTAAAGGACGATGGATTGAATTTACTTTGCACATGTAAATCATTTACTCACATTCTTTGCTGTGGTCTCAAACTAATCCTAAAGCAATACGTCAGTAAGTCAGTCGGTGAGTGTACAATATATCTGGTGGAATATATTAAATATTACTGTGTGCATCATGAAATCTTTCTGGTGCCTTTTTTTTTTTTTTTTTTTTTACTGTTTTAATCAATGTCTGCTGAACAACTCTTATCTCGTCTCGTCTTGTCTTATAAACAAATGAAGAACCAAAAGAAACACTACATTTCCTGATCAAGACTGAACCAAAAGTTAGGAGAATAAGTGAGTTTTTTATTATTGATCTTATAATGTGCATTAATGTTAAATATGGTACTTTCAGATATCCAGAGGCTCTCACAGATCCCAGTTACAGAGGTCAGATCCTGACACTCACATACCCTATAGTGGGCAACTACGGGGTACCCAACACGCAGGAGCTCGATGAGCTGGGCCTGAGGAAGAATGTGGAGTCTGACCGCATTCAGGTAGGAATCATTACCTACACTTTAACTGTTTTGCATTTAACATACATGAGTAACATCTTCAGAATTGAATAAAAATGACATTCAAATGAGCGTACAATTGATTCAGGGATTTAAACTGTTTGTACTTAATGTTGGGTTCCAGGTGGATTTGGCACTATTTAAGCTGTTTTAAAGGTTTAATAGCTGGGCACACTTTTTCCTGAAGGCTCAGCCTGCATAGGCCACTTATATATACACCATTAGGGCTGGGCGATTTGGCCTAAAATCTAAATCTCGATTAATTGAACATTTTAACACTATTACGATAAATTTTTTTTATATTTCTTTTTTGCCCTCATAGTTCGCTGACAAGTTGCTCAGTTGTCTCAGTGTTTAAGCTCTCCGTGCTCGACATGTCGGCGGAGTAATGTAACATAACGGAGCGGGGTCACGTGACTCCACACGCGGTAGTGTTTTTAACCGAAATAATCGACCTGGAAACATCTGATCGATTATAGGTTCTGAATGTCGATTTCGATTACTTTCCGATTAATCGCCCAGCCCTAGACCTCATCTCACTTTTAGCATTCAGTTTACTTACCAGTCTTTGCTGTCATATCATGGGTTTCAGGTCCCACCCCACGATGAACTCATAGAAACCAAGAAGTCTCATAGGCACAGCCACAGGAAGAAGGTGTTGCCTGAAATATACCTGACACGTCTGCTCTCCACTAAGGTAAGCCTTCAGTTCAGTACAGTCATGTCTTTAGCCATAAAGTGCAACCTCACAAATACTGTCGCTATATATACTGACAGCTTCTGGAAGGAGGAGCATGTTCTAAACACGTTAACTGTCCAGGCACCCCTTCCCTGTAGCAGATTCGACTGTTTAAGGCACACCCAGCACTGACACAGTTATCAGTTACGTGTGCACAGGCATGTAATCCCCATAGAAAAGCACTGGCAGTAGAACGAGACACTGCGGAGCAGCTGCACCGTCACCATGCGCCTCGACTAAAGTGGTGGGAACCCCTTGACCATTAAATTGTGGAGCCATGGAAACATGTTCTCTACCGCGATCAGACACCTTCAGACGGTTTCTGGAAGAACTAGCTCTGGCAGTTTTGCAAGCCTGACCTAATCGGCCTACATCAGTGAATGAGCTCAGCCCAGCCATGCATGCGGCCGAATGAAAACAAATCCGAACTGCAGCTTTACAACATCAGCTGTAAAGAGAAGATGCGCGCCGTTCCCATGCGAGTCTTTCTGCAGTCCTTTCTAAATCCTGTTCTCACCGTTGCATCCATGCAGGGAACGCTTCAGAAGTTCCTGGATGACCTCTTTCAGGCCGTCCTCAGCATCCCACAGGACAGACCACCACTGGCTGTGAAGTATTTCTTCGACTTCCTAGAAGAGCAGGCTGACAAACGGGGGATCACAGACCCAGACACTCTGCACATCTGGAAGACCAACAGGTACAGAGAAGCCCTGCTGTCCGAGAGAGTAGAAGTGAGTTTAGCTGCTGTGCTTGGAGAGGATAGGTGGGGAAGACAGGTCTGTAGTAAAGGTGGGTGTGGTCATGACTGAGGAGCATTAAGTCTGGTTCCGGATACTCAGGCTAGGCTGGAGATGGATATTCAGGCTCAGGGTTTAGCATGTTTGTTTGGAAGTGTTTGGAACGGTTTAAGAGAGTTAGGCTTAGGGTTCGGTGGCATTTTTAAAGGTAAAGCTTTTGTAGGTAAGGTTTAGGAAAGTCCAGCTTTGACTGTTCCATTGAAGTGAGCTAAAGAGTATAGAAGGTTTCTTGCGTATGTTTCCTATAGCCCTGCACAATATAATCATACCACCATAACCCTCGTCAGAACTGGTCGCTTGTGATTCAGATTTCACCAGCTTCATATTAGAGCTGCACGATATATCGCAAATTTATCGTCATCGCTGAACTGCAGTAAATGGTGTTTTTCCAAAATTCTTCACCCAGAGCCACAGAGAAGAGGGCAGAAACATCACTGGGG
>JBBPDB010067615.1:0-10299 GCA_037974465.1 Brachypetersius altus | reverse complement strand
CATCCGGGAACTTCTCGCCTACTGTTTTTCCCATACTACGAATTCGGACATACTACTCGCCTCGCATACTGCTTTTCACATACTATATAGTAGGCAAGTATGCGATTTCGGACGCAGGGAAGGACTGGTCTAAATACATGGGGAACTAAACCAAGGACCAATAGTGACACAGACATAATAGCGGAGGGACTCAGATCAGGTGTGGGACTAATTACAAGGTGACTCGTGAGAACTAATTACAGAGCAGGGACAGGCAGTCCATGAGTTGAATGCGACTCCTGGTGGTTGCAGGCGGGTACTGGTCCCATGTTCGTGTTCACCGGTGATCACCAGCATTAATTGTGACAATACCAATACAAACTGCACATCAAATTGTTCATTAATAAGAATGCACAATTGCTTAAAAGATTCTGATATCTTGATGTCAGCAGTGGCATGTGATTACAACACTGCCAATGATATCAAGCCTGTTGTTCAGTAATTCAATTCAATTCAATTTTATTTATATAGCACCTAGCAATGCATTACAATAGTCCAGTCTAGAGGTCATGAAAGCGTGAACTAGATTTCTGCATCAGATACAGATAGACAGTAGGGCAAGAACAATAGAACACAGACATTATGGACAAAGGCTGATAAACTAATACAGTTAGATGAAATATTTAAAAATATATATGTATATACATACATATATATTAATGCGAACGTCTGAAACTAACATGCCCTGTTTGTGTGGTTGCAGTCACAGAATGGAAATTAAAACGGACAAAACTCTTTGAGCATTAATTTATTCAAGTGTGCTACACATGGATACTGTTCGCTCCAAATCTCCCGACCACTATGTCAGTCTGAGACAACAAGACCAAGACAGCGAGACCAAGACAAGACTGAGGAATCCAAGAGCAAGACAAGACCGAGTAAAAAATGTCTCAAGACAAGTCTCGAAACTAAGAGAGGTCTCGAGACGTCCAAGTCTATACTACATTAGTTGCTGGCATAACTAATTACATTGAGTTGGCATAACTAATTACATTGTCTATAGGTGTATTTAGTAGGCTACATGTGGTTAGTGCCTAAATTAGTCAATATGGTTTCTACAAATTACGGTTAAACATAGACATAGACTGTGGTTTAAAAGCTGTACTATTAAATTAATGCTTAAATGTCTGTGTGCATTAAGAAATGACCTCTTATTATCCTATTATTATCCGTGTTCCAGAGAGGTGCTGGTGCATTATGGGAAAGTGTCAGTATTGAATTCATCATGACAGTTGTGTCTATTTAGCCCACTAATGAAGACCAAAAGAAAAAACTTTATATTTTTGTCACACATGGCTGTGTCCCGTCCCAGGAGGCGCACATGCAGACATCCATTTTATTATGATTTTTAATTAACCAAAACTCAAAACCAGACACGAGGGCCGATAATCTACTCTTGGAGCAGCTGGTCAGGCAGCTCAGTGGTGGTTTTGGGCTGTTACAGTGAGTGAGAGCCCAAGGTGGCCATGAATGAGGTTTGCTGTTCCAGCCTGCTTGCCGCTGTGGAAGGCGCCATCTTGCCTTCGCCACGAGTCTGCACGAAACTTTTGGGGATTCACTCGGGAGGACAGTCGGAGGACCTGATCGCGACCCCCTCCGCCTCCATGGCTTCTTAGCCGATTGGGGACAAAGAGGTCTGCAATAACCTCCGGGGCCAAAATGTTGGCTTGTCCTCCGGTTGGCCACTCCAGCCGTATACTGTATCACCCCTTTGTTCTCCGACCTAATATACCCCAGCAGCTCCTGTGGGGTGTACCAACTCACTCTGGTCAGTTCATCCACCTGCCAGGACCAGCATCCTGGCTGTGTCCCGTTCAAGGGGGCGCATATGCAGATATTAATTTTACTTTTTATTAACCAAAACTCAAAACCAGACACGAGGGCTGATATTCTTTAAAGGAAACAAAACTAAACTAAGAGAACTAAGACTTAAAAGTCATTAACCAAACTTAAACAAATGCCGGCCTCTAGCAGCCACTGACTGGGGATGTTTCAAACTTAGCTTAGCTACTGACTTTTCCTCAGCTATTGTAGGGGGACATTTATTGATATTTTATTGGGGCACATGCCCAAATACATGTGTTAAACTATGAGAACAAAAATATGAAAATGAATCTATTTTCACTCAATTTATATATATATATAAATTGGAGACACACAGGAGATTGTGACAGAAACAGTATGCTAGCAAACAGCTTAATTTATGTTTTTTTACCTTTTTGGTTTTGTTTTCTAAACACACACACACACACACACACACACGCACACACACACACACATGATGTAATTGGTCATCTGATTCTAATTTAGAGTGCAATCCTTTCCACCATTTTACAGTGACACAAACATGGATTCTTAAATGGTTGAGCATGTTTGTCAGTTGAACATATTTGGCTGTTAGCCTCAACATTCCTTCTGTTTGATTTAAGAGAACTAAAACATGACATGCCACTGAGAGAGATTTAGACATTGGCTACACATTCATCTCTAGACATAAATCTCCCCCCCTCAACACACACACACGAAACAGTTTCTCAACCTTCGATGTATGTTAAGTGTAAGGCGTTTTAGAGTATTTTTAACGGTCCACTCATGTTACTGACGTGGTGAAAAAGGGCAGCAAGTAATTTCGGATTATGTGAAAAGTATTAACAAATCAATGTGCCGATAAATAAATGAATGTGAAGAGTCTGTTTCTTGTATTAGGTCGGTTATAAATGAGATACTTCTCAGTGTGTGCCCTCTTGAGCGTGCTGTTTTTCTTGCTTTGCTCTTTCTTGCTTATGTTTCGCTCCTTATTTGCTGTCTCTCATGTCCAAACACTGACACCTTCTCAACCTGCTCAATCAGCCACAAAACAAATAAAGCTGTAGATACTGAACTGATAACTGAAGCTCACCAATGACCTGACACTCTCCAACAGCCAACATCTTTCCCCCTGATTGACCCTATAAGGATGCTGTAGTTTTACTATGGTGGAATGGGAGATGTGCCGTACAGTGAGTAATAGATGAAAGTGTTAATTTGTCATGAGTCTTTGTGTTATATATTGTGTATGCATTTGTGTGTGTGTGTGTGTGTGTGTATGTGTGTGTGTATTTTTAGAGGCAGACAGAGTTGGCTTTGTTTAGAGTTGGGCTTTGGAATTGGAATCATGTTCAGTCATGTTCGCTTTAGGAAGGATTAGGGCTGAGATTGGGGTTACGGTAAACTTCACCCTAACCCCATCTCCCCAGGCACACGCACACACACACTCCTGCTGTCACGTAAGAATCCTATTAAGGACGTGTTTACCTGTAGAGTCAGGCTTGTGTGTGTGATACATATCTCAACAGTCTAGTGACACACTCCAACACTCATAGCTACAGACCCAGTGGAATAATATATAAAGACCAACTCCACACACTTTCTCTCATGTACACTCAAAAGGTTCTTCTCAAAAAGTTTTAGGGCCCACATTTTATGTTTTACTTGTTTGTTGTTTTTCCCATGGATGGATGCTGTTTTTCAGATTGATATATACAGTATATGTCATGGAACTCTGATAAATATATATATATATATTAGGGCTGGGCAAGTTAACGTGTTATTATTGCGCTTATTTACTTAACACTGACCATTATTTTATCATGCAGCTTCTTTAAAATCCTTTTATATTGAAAGTTCATTGCTTTTTGTGCTTGTGAGTGAATGCAGCACGCAGTGCTATATTAATGGGACAACTGACCCCCGTGAAAATCAGTTGACACATGTAGCGTTTCCCTTACTTTTGTCCATAGACACAGAGTTTCACATTCAGTTGGTCACCCTTTGAAGCTGCTTTTATACGCTGAACTTTGAGGGTAACTTGTTTTTCTATTTCAAACTGGATAAAACATGAATGCCCCGCAGTGGCAAATAGCTTTGGTTTTGTATTTGATTTGATACATTAATGTTTAAGTTGAGATTTAGAAATATTTGAAATGCAACTCTGTAACTGTGATGAAGGGATCACTGCTGTTAAAACCTCTTTATTTGTTTAAAGTGTTTGCAACCAAATGTTGCTGCACTTTTGTTCATATAGCAGTACACAGTACACTACTTTTGAATTAATTACAGTGCAATAAATTGTTTATTGCAATTTTGTGTATTACAATGTATTTTCAAAACGAACAGTGTAGTAGACAATATGGCATCATAATGACTGCCAAAGTTCTTTCCTGATAGCCAGTCAAAGTTCACGTTCAAGGTCAAGTTCAAAATTACAAAACAAAACCCCATATCCTTGTTCACCTGAATCAGAACATCACTGTTCTACACAGCATTGTGTGCTCGTGCCATTTTAAACATCTGAGGAAATGATACAACTCTGTAAAACCGCTAATAATATATCTCCTCCTTTCCAAATAAAAATATTGTTCTAGCAGAATTTTAAAGGAAATGGCAACACCTCAAAATAAGATAAATGATGCAGTGTTTACAGAATAATTCAAAGAAAACAAATCTATTGTTTACTCTTAACCAAAATTGCAATACTTACATTTGACATACTTCTAGTAGTGTTTTGCCATCAAACTGGTCACAATGCAAGAGGAGAATGTTGATTACAGCAGTGTTTTTTTTATACTTTTCTTTATTAAATATGATTTGATTCAGGTGACTAATCAATACTTCATAAAGCAGAATGAGGTGTGTGTTTAGGAATTTAACAGAGACTGGCATGGGATGGTTGTCATACTCATATAGTTGCTGACAGAGATGGGGACTTGAGTCTCAGACTCGGATTTGAGTCACACTTAATTCGCATAAACAAAGACTTGTGACTTGACTTCAGACTTGCCCTCAATGACTTGGACTTGGGTGTTATGACTCGTTAGTCAAAACTCGTAAACAATGTTGATTTCATGGAAATTTTAATTTATATCTCACACTCATGAATCCTATCTAACGGTGAAGTTTCACATTTTGAGTGCGAGATATATTTTTCATATTTAACATTTAGATTTAAGATTGTTTAAGGCAAATCCTCCATGTTGATGAGGGCATATCACAGCACACAGTCCTGCCCCTGCTAAGTAACAGCCAATGGTAATTGTGGGCCGTGGCAGTTAGCATATCTTCTAAACATTTACAGCTCAACATTTACAGCTCAAAAATCCCACATTTAGAGTCGCCATTTGTAAAAATTGCCACTTGACTTGGACTTGAGACTTGACTTGGACTTAAAAGTTAAAAGTGACTTGTGAACATCTCTGGATGCTGACTTAAAAATTAATTGCAGTGGTAAGTAGTATATCTGACCAGTAGGCATTTTTGTCATTTTTTTTCTTTATTTTTTTAAACAATTTAAAGAAAGTGAGAAGTGAAAAAGTGAAAAGTCATGCTTGAAAATTTAAGTCATGCTTGAATATTTTATAAAGAATACAGTGGTAGAAATGATTCAAAATTACTTTTGAATTAGTCTAGTAGACTTATTGTCATGCTGTGAAACAAAATGACATTTCACCAGTACCATGTTGCAAGACAAGAACATAAACAGAAACCCAACAAAACCACCGAAGTTCAGACCAGACAAAATACACAGAGCGCAAAGAGAGCAAAAGGGAGTGCAAGAAAAACACAAGAGCAACAATACAGTGGGACAACACAATGTTTAAAGTAGTGGACAAAAAAAGCTAGAGAGTAATTTGAATGAATACAGTATAATGACAAATAATGTTTTCTAGCAGTGGAGTCGTTAAAAAGTAAATATAGAGGTAGACAAATAATAATTGTGCAAATAACAGCAGCAGTAGGACAGTGAATGAGCAGAGTATAATAAATAAAGGTTATTTACAGCAGCAGTTGGGTAAGTTGTTTAAACCTTTCAGCGTTTTTCCCTTTCCTGAAATGTTTTGTTAGTCAACCATTAACAGAATAAATAAAAATTAATTCATATACAAAACTTTATGAGTTGATGTGTGTGAGTATGCACACTTCAGCATATTTAATCATACAGTGTCAGATACAACATACACAAGTCTATTGAAAAATGGTTTCATCTTGACAGTGTCATCTTACCACCTAATACTGATAACCTATTCAAAATGTTTCAGAATTTCTTGTAGGTATGTCCAATTGCAGTTATTTAACACTGTCAAAAATCTCAGTGACATTGTTTTTCTCCAAACATTTTTCAAATATTTGACAAAAGCAGTATATTTCCACTCAAATTCTCCAAATAGTAACTTTTTAATAGAAGAAAAAACTTCAATAAGGTTACACCATTTTACTCCAAGAAATTCTACATAATTTTGTTTGTCTATTCAATATGACGTAAATATTGATGCAAAAGACAACTGGCAGGGTGCACTATACCAGTGCTACACAAATTACTGTTGTAGGGAGAAGATGAAAGCTCTCTAGGTTTAGAATGGTTTGTACCAGGCTCCCGCTACACTGCCCAAAAATATTTGCTCCTCTATAGGATCCCCTGCACAGCAACTGAATCAACCCCCGCTGGGCCTAGTCCTGATTTCATCAGCCCATCACACACATTAGCTCAGTAAGCATGAACCTCGCATCAGTCCCTGAGTTGCAGTTAGAATCATTACGCTGTTCTGTCCTATTACCCTCTCCTTCTCTGTGGAGCAATCACTGTGATCTATGGAGCAATATTAGTTAGTTATATGAGCTGTTATTACTGCCATCATCATCAAATCGCTATTCGACATCTGAGCGTAACAGGAGAGAAATCTCAGGTATAAATCTAAATCATTTGTTAACTCTTTAAACCACAGTCTTGTTAATAGAGGTTGACTCATATGGGTTTTTCTAAAGCCAATGCTGATACTTAGAAGTCAGGGTCAGACGATGGCCGATATATGCTGCTGATATCATTTTGGCCAGTACGTACTCATCAGCAGAACACAGACAGCAACCCAGTAGGTTACACACACACACACGCACCCCCCCACTGCACATGCATTGATTTATTAAACAAGTATTTACTGTTGCCTGCTGTGTGAAGCTTTCAAACATCTCTTATCTCATGTCTAAGAGAGACTTCAGAAATGATTAAAAAATATGTTGTTTTGTAACCATCAAACAGTCACAACTGTAAAATAAGGAGTAAGAAGAACTAGATTTAAAAAAATCACATTTATTTGATGTTTATTAAGGTGCATTTGTCAAATGTGGCTTTTTTCAATTTGAAATCTTAATTTTATCTTCTCTGCTATTTCAAAAGATGTTATACACTAATATTAATCCTTCAAAATATTTAAAAGTTATGAAATGTGCAGTATTACCACAAATGACACCCTTAAGTAATCTACATACAGCCACAAAAATCTCTTATGTTTTTCCGAATAAAGGCATGTAATCAAAAATTAAAGGACTATAAGAACAAGCATTGTATAGACCTGGCACTTTGTATTGGCTTGAAGTGTGAGTTGTTCTTTTCAGTATTTTTAGCTCCGGAGTTGAGCTCCGGAGTTTTTACTCCTCTTTAAAATATCCTGTGTGGAATAATGACCTAGCATTATTTTTGCAGAGCCAAGGCAGCAGCATTAGACTGCTGAAAAGGAATGAAGATCTAAATCTGCAACAAAAAAATCCTCCGAACAAGGTATTAGAACCTTGTACTGAATACACTACATATATCATGTCTGTTTTTCTAAACTTGAGTCAGTTGTTTATATTTGTAATAATGTAATTATTAATCTAATTATTTTTAACTGACAGCTCAAAGCCAACATGTGTACTATCAAATACCATGCAGAAATTCAGTATTGTTTTACTGAATAATGTATGACCATTTTTTAATGTGGAAATGTGACCGCCCTATTCAGAACCTAACACAACAGTGATTGTTCTTTTTCAGCCCAGTATGGAGTTTGAGAAGCTGATAGAAAGTCTGAAGATCAGTAAGGGCCCAGAACCTGCACAGAAGGAGCCCAAAGAGCAGATAGGAGAGCAACTCTCTCCACAGTCTTTTGCCCAGGTTAGGACCGTCATTTCACTCTCGTCTTTCTTTTTATTATTATTATTGTTATATCAATCTAGGTGGTCCTGAATCAGGGAACCCACTTCACTCATCACTCTCTTCATTACTCAGCATGATTACCCATAACTCATTACTCAACACAAGAATATGTTAGTAGATGGTTCTCCTTTGCTACATTTTAACAGCCTTATTTATGGTTCTTCAAGCACAGAAAACCTAAACAGTCATAAAGCTGCTTAAAACTTGTGCTTTTTTCACGTGTGTGTTTGAGTAGAGGGGTACTCTGATGTTGAAGGAGATGCTGAAGATTGACAGTTCCAGTACAGCTGGCCCCGCTCCTGAAGCTGCTCTTTTCAACACACTTAATGAAGGCGCTGGTGTCCAGGGGCAGGGCAAGAGACGATCTTCTAAAAAACTGGGTATGTAAACCTTTTTCAAGCATGCTTTAAAAACTCCTTGAACGTCAAAACTCCAGGGATCTGAAAATATCTCACCTTCACAAGATTCCAATAACAAAAATGATCATACTGTTTGTAATGTCATTTACTAGTAATATCATAATCTGCTTTAACATGTTGAGACCTCTGATTGTGCTGTGGTATCTGCACTGAGATGTTTCCAGCGGGTCCTTTAAGTCTTGCTTGTCTGTCAGTGTAATGTTGTGGCTGATCAGTGTTTATTTAATCTGTCATGTGTAATAGAGGTTAAGAGAGGTTTTTTTTTTTTCTCTTTCAGCTGCAAGGATAAACACCCCTCAGGGTGAAGCTCCTGGCCCCCCACTGGCCACCCAATCACCACTGCTGCCCAGCATGGCTGGTGAACTGGGCAGAGTGTGTGTGGGGCTGAATATGGGTCCTCCAGAGTTCACCTTTCTTCGAAACAGACAGGTCAGCGGCGTACGCACACACACGCATGCCCAGACACAAACTCTCCATTCATGCTGTCTCAGATTCCAGAGCTGACCAAAGATTTATGAGTGTTCCAGGTCATAACAAACAGAAAAAACACAAAACAATAGACACTATTGTACCACACACCAGCTCTGACTAAATAATTCTGGTTTGCAATATCTGCTTTTCAGGGATGTGGAAATTTAAAGGGTGAGAAACACAGTTTCTTGAGGTTTAGCACTGGAGCTGGGTAGCTGACTATTAATGGTTGGGCATAATCTTCCATTATTACATTAGCCTCTTTGCTCCAGGGCTAAAATCAACTCCATTTGGTTTAAGGAGGGAAGCTGGGTATGTTTTCTTGTTAGAGTGTCAGTTTAAAGTTTCTCCTTTACCCTCTGCAGGGTCTTACGGTGTGTCAGGTGAAGCTGTCCAGTGGCCTTTTGGTACATGGGCCTCAGTGCCAGTTTGAAAGTGAAGCCAAAGAAAAAGCAGCGCTCTTCGCCCTTCAGCGCTTGGTACGTCTGTTTGCTCCAAGCTATAAAACATACTCTGTGAGTCAACAGGAAAAACCTAGCTGCCCCAGTCAGCACAGGAGACGTTCCTGACGCTCTGCCAGGGTATTTGTGGTCGTGGGGGAGAGTTATCCACAGTAGCAGTCATGTGAACGTGTCTGTGTACATTTTTGAAGGTGTCTGAATTGTTGGAATTATTAGCCAAGTACTTTTACACGCAGGGAATTTGTTTTTAGCCTTATGCTCACACTGAGACTGAGAATCTTAAAAGTAGAGGAGGTAAAAATGCATTCCAGTGTTTCGGTTTTGGAATGTTAGAAGGGCCCATATTCTGCATTTTTTAAATAAGTATTTTCCAGGTCTACTAATGAGAGTTGTATGGGTCTGTGAACCAAAAACAGACATAATTAATAACCATTTTCCTACATCACTTTAAACGCGCTGTTACTGTGTCTTTGAGACTATGTGTACGTGCCCTGTCAGTCCAGACTAAAATACTCCCCCAATGTGTTTGGACAGGGCTGAGCTGAAGTGGAAGAATTTAGCAAAATCAAATCGGGCTGTTTGTAGTTTCCATGTATGAACTTAGTTGTGAGTGTTATGTTAAGAAACTTTTAACACACTGTTTTGCAATAAGAATATGTTGATCAACAAAAAAAATTATTTGACTATAGTACAGTTATATAAATTATGCACACATTTTTTGGCCAAGGAAATTTGAGGCTGTTTTCAAAGAGGAAAATGCTCCACTGCATGCATGTTTAATTGTATTTTAAAATAATTATCAGACAAAACTAAGCTGATCAAATGAACTTTAAGAGGTCACTGATTTTATTAAAACCACAAAATATCATATATATATATATATATATATATATATACACACACA
>JBBPDB010067585.1:0-10299 GCA_037974465.1 Brachypetersius altus | reverse complement strand
CCGAATCTTCTGTCCTAAATAGGGGCGGGGCTTCATTTGGGAACACCATGCGGCTAATCACATGGGAGGACCCACTACACAGCAAATTCTGGTCTTTGGAATAAACTCCCTGGTAGTTAAAATCAACTCAATCTGAGTGTACATGCGTGACCATCAAATCAACTCCAATGCAGAGTTAAAATAACTCTGCTCTTGGAGTTGAATTTTTAGCACTTTTTTAGAGTTAAAATTTAACTTTTTCTGGAGTTGAAATACTACTCCTGCAAAGCGTAATTGTAACTCTAAAATTAAGTTTAATATGAACTCCTTACCAGTGTTAAAATCAACACTTAAAAATTATTCAATTTAACACTTCTTAGAGTTGAAATTTACTTCACACAATATAATGTGTGAGAAAATGACTACACTGAATGCCATACTCTTCACTTACTGCTTTTATTTAAGTAAATCCATACATTAGCTTTAAAATTTCATGCATGGACACACTTTGAAATTAATTGCTGTCACAATATACTGTAAAATCTAACAGCAAAACATTTACATTTAATAAATGTGGTGCCAACCAACCGCTTCGTAAAATTGTATAAAACATTGTCAACACACTGCATTACAGTAAATCAAGCCGGCAGGTAAATATAAAATAAAATAAAAAAAATACTGTAAAATCTAACAGCAAAACATTTACATTTAATACATGTAGTGCCAACCAACTGCTTAGTAAAATTGTCAAACACACTGGATATTAGATCAAGCCGACAGGTAAATGTAAAATAAAATATATAAATAAAAAACAATAAAATTAAATTAAAAAATAAAATAAAATGTGTGCAGGATTGTTTAACTTGAGGTAGACACTTTTACATCAGATGAAGTAACAAGGAACAACTTCACAGTGAACTTATTTAAATGTGAAATTAGATAATACAACTCTCTGATACAACATAAAAATGTGAATCACACCCATATGACATTTGGGCATCAAAAGATTTGAAATGTCTTAATCTTTCCATTCCTATAACCAGTACCTTCCTTGGTAGGGTTTCACTCACTTGAAAAGCATGGAAGTGGTCATGGAAACATGTTTCATGCTCAATCAAAACAAAAAACACTTTACCACTATGTAAAATGATTGAGGTTATTTTGCTGAAAACTGGCATGTTTTCATTAGTATCTGTGCAAACAAAGAGTCCAACACGATACTCAACACCACAACATCTTAACCATTTTGTGAGATTAACAGTGGTTTGTGAGTCAACGTGGAGAGATGCAGTTATATCTTCTGAAAATTCAAGTATCTCAAGTGAACACACCTTGACTGGACCAGACTCCACTGCCTTTAAAGACAAGCATTCCCAATGATATGCTACTGCAAACTGGTGTTTATTTGCAAGCGAAACAGTCAAATTTTTAAAGTTCTTCACAGAATCTTTAAAAAATTTATGTTTCGCTTCAAATCTCATGGTCCAGATATGAATGAGTGGTCCGATCTTTCTAATGCACCTGGGGTAATGGACCATAAAATGATGCTTTGGAAGCAAGTTTTTAGATGGGTACAGTTCTTTAAAGAGTGTATGATGTTCAGTGATAAGGTGCTTTAAATAAACTGTCATCCCCTCAGTGACCGAGTAAGAGAACACAATGTTAATAATGTTCAACAACAAAAGCAACAAGTGCCAGTGCAAATCATCATCTGGTACCAGGTCACCAAATATCAAAGGTATGTTTGTGACTAAACACAGTGTTTGTGAAGCATTTAAGCCTATTCCATGTCCTCCGCAGTCAAGGTTAATATTTGTGGGCTTGTTTTTAGTTTCCATGTATCCATAATTAAAAGCATACATCCGGTTCAACAAGCTTTCTTTAGAGATGAAATTCTCAATTAGATAGTCAAAAAGTAGTTTGATCTCGTATTGACCGACCCCTTCCAAAATATCATGCATAATATCGACAGCATAGTTTTCCCCAGTATTGAAATACTGCAGAGTATTGAGAATGCTTTTCCTCTTGATGCCAAAAGAAGAGATTAGTGTTGGATCATCTACCAAACTGGCATAATGCTGATCATTCAGTTCTGGTGATCTTAAAGTCAAACTTGGGTCATCCTCTGAAAAAACAGACTGAGCTGAAGATTTATCAATTAAGCAAAAACGACAGAAATAATTTGCACTAAAAGATTCCAAGAACCCAAGAATGCTATGCATACCTAAATTATCCCCAGTAACAAGAGCAAGTGTGCCACGTACAGGTTGTTCAGTAAATGGAGCAGCAATCCCAACAGTTTCTAGTATTTTCAAGTCCCTTATTAAGGGTTTCAGAATTTCATCAATCCCATATTTCTTTACATCTTGGGAATGGAACAGAGATACCAAGTGGATGTTCATGAGAGCAGAATTCACCTTTGGAGCAAGATTTCTGAGAATAAAGTATAGGCAACCAATTTTATGGATTCCTTTTTTGGACCCAAGAGGATTTCCACATTCAAAGTCATCATAGTATAATTGAATTTGGAGAGCAAACTTATTAGTCGAAAATAAAGGATGATTTTTAAAGTAGCTACCATCGCAGAAGTCTTCATATGTGTCAGACTGAGTACATGTTTGCATCATTTCACAAATGTTTTCATTTCTGAAAATGAACTGGACTGTTTTTAAAATTGGAATATATATGAATTTATCATTAACAGGAACTTGTTCATAAGTCCCAGTTTTGGTATTTCGTCTGGTGTCATACCTAACACCAAGGCGCAGTTCAACTGGGTCTACTACTCCCCATTTCTCTCTGAAATACTTCTTCCATTTGGTATCAGAGTTCAATTGGCTGAAAGGGTTGTCTAAATTTTTAAATAATTCTTCTATGGCAGATCTTGATGTATTGTTACCTGGAAGTAAGTTTAAAACATGGTCCTTAATATTAGAATGCAAATCTTCCACAAATTCCTCCAAATTCTCGATTGTGGAAAGCACTACACTATTTGGTACACCACTTCCCAAAAGCTTTGCTATAATGGACGCACACATATCTTTCTTGTGAGAAGATACTGAAGGGACTGCTTCAACATTTTGGAACTGAGATGAAGTAGAGGGTATTTCATCATTTAAAGAATTTGAATTTTGTTTTTCGCTGTCATTACTGGAAGGGGTCTCATGAGGGTCACATCTGTCATTAATTAAAGGATGTATCTTAATAAGATGTCTCCTAAATCCAGAATAACTAGAAAACTGCAAGCAACAATCTGCTTGACCACATTTCAGTCTTAAATTTTTTCCAGGATATAGTCCATGAATTAATTTGAGGTGCCTGAACAAAAGCAAAGC
Organism: Brachypetersius altus; assembly: GCA_037974465.1. Classification (NCBI taxonomy): domain Eukaryota; kingdom Metazoa; phylum Chordata; class Actinopteri; order Characiformes; family Alestidae; genus Brachypetersius; species Brachypetersius altus. The sequence continues at coordinate 6,985 of JBBPDB010067585.1, read as the reverse complement.
TGAACCAAAGGATGAAGTGCAAAGGAAGCAGCTTAACATTTTGGTGGAATAAGACAATTAGTGCTTGTTCAACAGCTTTGCTCTTAGCTCTTTGACTTTTGGAGTTTCCTCAGTTGTACCTATATCGATATTGTACACAGTTGTCTGCAAAAATGTGTACAGACTGGACAGAGCATCATCATACTTCACACTGAAAACAAAATGGGACTTGAAAAACTCATCAAAAGCACCCAAGGATGTACATGACTGGCAAGGCAGAACTTTTCTGTCCAAGACAATGTAAAAGGTGGAAACCTGTGCTTTTGAAGTCCCTGAGGCAAGAAGATATGGCTGAGGGTTTCCTTCCGTGGTCAGAAGATGATCATCAAGGCTTTGGCATGACTAAAACACAACATAAATGTCCCTTTATAAACAATTTGTTTGAAAGTAAAATATTTGGAATAAGATAGTGTTGTCTTAACAAACCTTATGAAATTTGACCAGATGATCGGATGCCTCTCCAACACTGATCTTCTTGAGCCGCTTTCTTCCAGCTGGTTGTGGAGTAAGAAGATGCAGCAGGACAAATAGAGACGCCATGTCGCTGTCCCATTCTGGAGACAGAAAACAAATGTAGTTATTTCAAACAAGTCTGTTTATGGCATCTTTAAGTTAAACATGTATATTGTGTATCATATCTCACAAGTACAAACTAGCAGTGAGGTATTTATTATAGTTGTGTGATGGAGAGCAAAGTAATTTTTTTAATTTCATATTGTACATATCCAAAGCCACAGGAATTTTACATGCATGATGTTTTCATTTTTATGTAAATAGTTATGAACAGCATTAACAATGCATGAATTTACAGATGAGCTTTTGTAAATTTTTATAAATATCTATGTTGTGTTTTTAAGCAGACTTTTAGGGATAAATGCTTTTGGAAAATAATCAATAAAAACTTTAACCAGAAAATCAGTTGAATCATAAAAAAAAAAACATTAAAATTTTCACAATAACTGTACCTGGATCATCAGTAGTGTCAGATCCTTCTTTCAGTACAGCTTTCAGATGCTGTCTTAGGAGAGCAGTCTCTTTAAGGTTCCTGGCCTCCTGGATAACCTTTTCTTTAAAAAAGGTGTTCCATTTTTCCAGAAACCTTGAAGCAACTTCTGATCCAAACATCAGTGTGAAATCTTGCAAAATCTAATTAAAAAAGAAAAGACAACCGTTCAGACATATAATATAACATAATATTTTTAATAACATTTTGTATTTTTATTTTATATTTACCAGTCCTTTGACGTCCAAAAAACGAGGAAACATTTGTAGTACATCAGCTGAGTGCTGTGGGTCATGGAGAATTTGCTGACGGTAGTGGAATGTTTCTCTCATCTTCTGGAACACTAAGTCACGGTCAGTTGTGTGGTGGAGGAGAGACACAGCTTCCATACATTCATCTCCCATTCGCTGGTCATCGATAGCTCCAGATGTTCTTGATAATGTGGGACCTCCGTTTAGCTCCACTCTGCTTAGTGATGTAGAAGAGGTTCTGGATTTACGTTGCACTGTCTTCATACGCCACTCAAGAAAGCCTTTGTTGCTCTGAATGTCATAGAAATGTTCCTTGGAGGAAGCAGTGTCTTATGTTAGACAAAATAATACAATTGCAGTGAATCAAGAGCATATAAGATGTTTATGGTTTGGTAGGCAAACTTACATATCCTTTTTTAGAGTATGGGTCTTTCAAAGATGGGAACAGGGACACAATCCCAAGGGCATGGAACTCCTTTGTTGCTTTACTAACAGCTCTCCTGCAAAGATGAAAACATTTGTCATAAGATTCATCTCAGATTTAAAAAAAGGATAAAGTCATGTCTTATTGAAGCTTCTTACCCTTCTTTTTCATGCATGTGAGCTACAATTATGTTCACCATTAACCGCCTTGTGGAATCTTTCAAACTTCCAGTGTCTTCATACTCTTTGATCACAGTCATCCCTGCTGGCTTTGAAGTTAGAATTTGCTGGACATTCTATAACGAAGAACAAATATTTAGAAAAAAATATTACCAAACTTGAACCTGTTTTTTTTTTTAAATAAAAACATTCATCTTAATCTAATAGCTGTACATACCACTGAATACTTTCAAAATGCATTTCTTTTCCAACAGTATATCTACAGTGTAAGATGTATTTGTATGGAAGTAAGAATAAATTACATTTCTTGCATTGACACTGTCCGTTAAAGGTTGAATTATTTGGGGTCCAGAATCACTGCTGCTTAAACTGCTTGAGACAGACAATGTATCTGTCAGACTTGGGGAGGAGGGCACTTCAACAACCCCTTGCTGCAGAACAGTCAAATCTGAAAATCACAAAACACAGTATAAGGCTCTATATTTAATAATATATTTAATCTAAGAGCTGCTTCAGCAAATGAACCAGGGTAGATATTTCCAGGGGCAGACAAAATTATCACATTACATTTAAGTCTGCTTACCACAAGTAGTGAGAGTAACATATTCTGTCTGATTTGAAGAAGCACCAAACTCTGTCAGGTCTGAGAATTCAGCAGAGTTCTTGGATATCTCATCAAATGGAAGTTCTGAAATGCACACAATTTAACTCGAGTCAAGACACAACCTCTCAAAATATCTACAAAACAAAGCAAACATTCTTTTAATGTCCTACCATCATCAGTGTGGATGATAAAACACATTTCTTTGGTTGTTGCAAGTTCTGAAAAGACATCCTCATCCACCTCTACGCCCTGGTCATCAGTGACTTTCAATGTTGTATTCTCTGGTATCAGAAACTTCTGCTGGACTACAATCAACATATAAATATCAACTATTTATAAAATAAATGACAAAATTACTGTTACTCAATAACTAAATTCTACATAACCTGCACTGAGAAAATCTGAGAAACAAATTTCCTCCAGTCTTATATACTTTTTCTTCCCTCCAAATTTCACTTTTATCAACATTGTGACCTGAAATTAAAGAGAAAATATAACGTTATTTGTGTGTGTGTGCGTGTGTCTGTATAAGCTGAAAAGGTTAACGCATTCTCATGAGTCACGACATATTTATTGTTAGACACTGTAGTTCAGTAACCACGTCTGTAAACATTAGAATATCTTACAGACATACGTCTGCATTGGTGGATAAAATATTACTTCGTCGTCATCAATTGGACGCTTAAGTTAGATTTCTTAAGTCACCTCTTCAGTTTAACAGCAACGAGTGTTGTTTTTGGGTGGTTTTATTTTTCAGAAAACAGTGACATGAAACACCGTTAGCTAACGCTAGCTCGTTCACATTGACAAAAAAGCCCAAAAAAATGGGGTAGTAACATTAGCTTACATTCAACATCAAGTTTGCCACAGTCATAACATACACAGTACGTAACTGCTACAACAAAACGCGTTTCTGACACAAAATATCGATTAAATATTTTAAATAATATGCTTTTACCTACCATACGACGAAGTTCAGAAGTCCATCAGTCCTTCGTGCTGTTGAACCGGAGTCGTGTCATCATGGCGCGCTTTCTCAAAATTTAACTCTAGATGTGGTGTTAAAACACGCCCCTGAACACTAATGAATGAACTCCAATATTCAACTAGCAAGTGGGAGCTATGGGAGTATCCCATAACACTACGTGTATTCAGAGTTCAAAAATAAACTCCAAAAATCTAACTCTTTCACACTTTTTTGCCTAACTCCCAATTTTTGAACTCCAGAAATTTGCTGTGCAGGAGGCAGACAAACTGGCTTAACTGATCGTCCGCTAGGTTCCACTCTATCAAGACCGTATCCGGAGGTGGGTAGAGCAGTCAAACATTTTACTCAAGTAAGATTATTGTTACATTAAACTAATATGACTCAAGTAAAAGTAAAAAAGTACATATAATTACTTGAGTATTGGCAAGAAAGTATTTAATGAAAAAACTACTAAAGTACTGAGTAACTTCTGATTTAAGACTTGGCCAGAGGGAGCTTCTCAGCAGTCGCAGGACTGCTTTAGCAGGACCAACCTAGAGTTGTTTAGCAACAGTGTACTACATTAAGAATTGCACAGACATTGTCACAGTAAATAAACGCTTCCAGGTGAGCCCCAATCAGAAGCCGTGGATGACCAGGGAGGTCCAGCGGCTGCTGAAGGAGAGGTCTGCCTTCCGGTGTGAAGAGGGGCATCCAAAAGCCAAGTGTAACTACGAGAGGAAGATTGAGGACCCTCTGGACAACAACAAAAGCAGACAGGCGTGGACTGGTGTTCAGCACATCACTGACTACAGGAACAATTTCAAGTGGTGGGAGGCGACGCATCACTGGCTGAACCACTTCTTCGCAGGTTTGGAGACGCACGCTGCAATATATCAACCCATGGAAGGCAGCTGGACCCGATGGCATCTCGGGACGCGTGCTAAAGGACTGTGCAGACTATCTGGCTGGGGTCTTCACCAGGATAGTCAACCAGTCACTGTCTCAGCCCATCGTTCACCCTGCCTGAAGTCCTCAGTCATGGTCCCTCTGAACAAGAAACAGACAATAACCGGTCTAAATGACTACAGGCCAGTAGCACTGACTCCTGTGGTGATGGAGTGCTTTGAGAAGCTCATCAGGAACCACATCTTGTCATTCATTTCTCCTCTGCGAATAGGTCCACTGAGGACGCTGTGGCCACTGCCCTCCATGCTGTTCTGTCCCACTTAGAGCAGCAGGGGAACTACGTCCGGCTGCTCTTCATTGACTTCACCTCTGTCTTTAACATTGTTCTCCCCCACAGACTGGTGACCAAACTTTCAGACATAGGACTCCCACCCTCCACCTGTCTTTGGATTAAGGACTTCTTAAGTAACCGCACATAGAGAGCCATTACCATGCTAAATGCTGCTAAGTCCATGTAGGGCAATTTATTATTGCAATCAGTCATATGTTTACATGCCCATATGTTTACATGCTCCTATTTAACAGCTTATGTAGCATATTTATAAGTCTTTGAATATTTATAATAGTACTAGAAATATTATAATAGTCTTTCATATTTATGTCTGCACTTTTTTTGCTTGAACATTCTTGCCATATTCTAAAATATTCTGCATTCTGGAAACATAAGTCTTTCGCATTTACACATCTGTACTTTCTTACGTGAACATTTTGCACCAAGAGAATCACACCTTTAGATTCCACTACTTCACAGATGATACACAGCTTTATATCTCCGCCAACCCAGATGATTAACATAGATTAAATATGATTGGGGACTGCGTTAAATCTATAAAAGACTGTGTCACAAAACAGTCCTTCTTCTAGGTCCAAAGGCTGCAAGAAACAAACTGCCAGGTCTAATGTTCAACCTTGCTGGTTCCTCGGCTTCTACAATGTCTAGTGGAAAAAATCTTGGTGTCGCTATGGATTCCAATCAAATGCACATATAAGTACTGTTACCAAAATACATTTCCTTCATCTAGAAAATATTGCTAAGTGTTTTATCCCTCCATGATGCAGAAAAATTAGTCCAAATTCGACTAGATTAGCCCAATATTATTAACACTTCATTGACTTCTGATCAAATTTCGCATCGACTATGAGATTTTACTAATTACATATAAAACCGAATACCTCTGTGAACTCATTTCTTGCTATGATTCACTCTCACTCAGATGGCAAGGGGCAAGATCATCTTCTATTAAAGCCCCCCAGCTCTGTAATGCCCTTCCAAATACTGTTTGGGACTCAGACACGGTGGCAATTGTTAAGTCTAGGATGAAAATTTACTAGTTTAGTCAGGTATTTTGTGATTGATTGCATTCCTTTTAGATGTAGGGTTCAGAGCTTGGAGGTGGCACACAGAAGTAAACTGTTATGCTGGTTGGTTCTGTTGCTAAGACACTTCTCTTGTTTACTCAAGTTTGTTGACAGTGGAGTGGAGGTGTGCTTTAGCCTCAGGGTACTTTCATATCTATCATACCCTTCGGCTCTGCCCTTTCTATCTAGGCTGCTATTGAGAGTCATGTCGGAGTCTCAACTTGCATTCCTTACAGTTATAAAATTGTTATTTCTGTTCCTGATGTTATGAACAAAAGACTCACATCTACTCTTGTTAACTGTATCAACGCCGTTAGCTAATCTGTTGATATGTTTATTCATGAAGGCCTTCTTTTGTCAGTTGTCTAAATAGAGACTCTCTTTTCCATTCCCTCTAGGTCGACCAGAGAAGGGCGAGTTCCCTTTTTGCATCTTAAGGTTTCTTTCTCCAGCGTAGAGTTTTTCCTTGCCTCTGCTGCTTTTGGCTCACTCACTAGGGGCTCGGACCTGGACTCTGTAAAGCTGCTTTGTGAAAACTTGGTTGTAAAAAGCACTATATAAATAAATTGAATTGAATTGAATTTAGTTTACATGTACTGATCCAAAGGCTTACTGTGGCTTCCTGGTTGTTGTTCGCCCGGCATTGGCCATAATAGTTTCCCTAAGAAGCCCAGCAACAAAAGCAGCTCTGGGCACAGAAGCCTGCCTTGAGCATCTTGCTAACCACTGCTATGCTATTGGGGCTAATATCTATGCTATCGGGGCTACCACCTATGCTAGCAGGGCTAACTGCTACCGGCTGGGGCCTAACTGCTACTACCTGGGGGCTAACTGCTACCAGCTGGTGGTGAACTGCTACCGGCTGGGGGCTAACTGCAACCGTACCTGGGCTACATGATTCAGCAGACCATGGGCTAACCATTTCTACGGCTCCAAGATACTTGCCTGAGAGCGTGGGGGAAAAAAACTGTCCTGCAGCCTGGCAGACCTGGTAGACCTGGTAGACCTGGTAGACCTGGCTCTGATGCTGCAGAATCTCCTCTTGGATGGCAGGAGGGAGAAAAGCCTGTGTGAGGGGTGAGAGGGGTCCTGCACAATGTTGCAGGCCCTGCAAACACTGCGCTTGTGAAATGTGTCCTGGAGTGAGGGGAGAGGCACCCCAATAATGTTCTCTGCTGTCTTTACTATCC
>JBBPDB010067554.1:0-10300 GCA_037974465.1 Brachypetersius altus | reverse complement strand
TTCTGATATTAGTGCTGTGTGTGTGTGTGTGTGTGTGTGTGTGTGTGTGTGTGTGTGTGTGTGTGTGTGTGTGCTACAGCTGGATTACTCAGGCAATGATTCGAGTTCTCAGTGTTTTCGGTGCAGTGGAGGTTCTGTACAGAACTGTGTGTGTAACATCAGCTTCTCCCTCTCAGAGCTCTTTGAGGTACCAACTCATCCTCCACCACTTCCTCTCCCTCCTCCTCCACCCCTTCCTCTTCCTACTCGTCTTCCGCACCACTTCCACTTCCTACTCCTCCACCACTTCCTCTTCCTCCCCCTCTTCCTACTCCTCCTCCACTTCCTCTTCTTACTTCTCCACCATTTCCTTGTCCTCTTCCTACTCCTCCATCACTTCCTCTTCCTCCTCCTCTTCCTACTCCTCCACCACTTCCTCCTCCTCTTCCTACTCCTCTACCACTTCCTATCTCTCCTCCTCCTCTTCCTCTTCCTCCATCTCTTCCACCTCTACCACTTCCACTTCTTTCTCCTCCTATTCCTCCTCCTCGTCTTCCTCCACCTCTTCCACCTCTTTCTCCTCCTCTTCCTCCTCCTCCACCTGCTCCCTCCTCCTCCACCTGCTCCCTCTATCCTCCATCTCTTCCTCCAAACAGTCCAGTATCCATGGTTACAGTTGTGTATGGTGCAGTTTTTTCAGTACTGATGCTGAGACTCCTGAGAGACACCTAAAGGGGCTGTAGTTTAACGGGTGTGGGTGTATTTACTTACAGACAGTAAATCAATCAATAATACAGAAACGTGATGTACTGATGTAACGTCATGTGGAAGAACCGATTCACTGTCCGCTGTCCATTTGGGAGGTCTGATTGTTGAAAGAGGTGTGTGTGTGTGTGTGTGGTTTCAGGGTCCGATCTTCTTCTACTACGGTCTGTCCAACTACTACCAGAACTACCGTCTGTACGGAACATCCAAAGATGACTACCAGCTGTCTGGGGACACCACCTACTTCCTGGTGAGACCTTGGATCCCCTTTCTGTCTCCCGTCAGTTCTCTGTGAATTCTGTCCCTTTATCCTCCCTTTATAGTCTCTTTATCGTCTCTACCATCTCATTATCATCTATTCATTGTCACTTAATTGCCTCGTCGTCATCTCTTTATTGTTTCTTCAACGTCTCTTGATCTTCTCTTCATTTCTTTTTCATGTCTATCGTGTCTTTATTGTCTCTTCGTCTCCTCAGTCTCCTCAGAGTTACTGTGCACCGTATCAGTACGACTCCACTAACAAGCCCATAGTTCCCTGTGGATCCATCGCCAACAGCATGTTCAACGGTAACACACACACACACACACACACACATACACACCCACAAACCCACCCCGTACACACACACCTCCACCCCACACACCCGCATTCTCACACACACCACACACACACACTCCCATACAAGCCCACACTCATTAGCACACACACACACACACACACACACACTCGCACACGCACCACCACCGCACACACACACAGTGTTTGTGTCCCACAGATTCGTTCCAGCTGTACCTGCAGGAGGGGGCGAGCAGAAAGCAGGTGCCATTTGATGGGAAGGGCATTGCCTGGTGGACGGACTATAATGTTAAATACAGGAACCCCAACCCGGTTAACAACTCCTTTGCCAACGCCTTTGCAGGTCAGTCTCCGCCTCCTGGAAGCGAAAGACCACCAACCCAGCTCCTGGAGATCTGCTGCCCCGCCCCCTTACTAATGCTCCGGCCAATCAGCAGTAGAGATACATTCACCAGAGCAGCTGCTGCAGGGCAAGGCAGGAAAGATCTCCAGGACCAGGACTCTGGTGAAGGTCTGTTCTGGTGAAGGTCTGCTCTGGTGTTGCCCTGCTCTGGTGTTGCCCTGCTCTGGTGTTGCCCTGCTCTGGTGAAGGTCCATTCTGGTGTAGGTCAGTTCTGGTGAAGGACGTTCTGGTGATGGTCCATTCTGGTGACGCTCTGTGGTGTTTCAGGGACGGTGAAGCCGGTGAACTGGGCCAAACCGGCATATGAGCTGGACCCGACGGACCAGGCCAACAACGGCTTCCTGAACCAGAACTTTCTGGTGTGGATGAGGCGCGCTGCACTGCCCAACTTCCGTAAACTGTACGGCCGAATCACCGGCGGAGACTATAGCCAGGGCCTTCCGGCAGGAAACTACACCCTGGAGATCAGCTACAGTATCCTTCACACCTCTACACACCTTCATACACCTCCACACACCTCCATACACCTCATTCACACTACTGTCCAGAAACGACAGCCTGCAGATCAGCTACAGTATCCTTCACACCTCCGCACACCTCCATACACCTCCACACACCTCATTCACACTACTGTCCAGAAACCACAGCCTGCAGATCAGCTACAGTATTCTCCACAACTCCGCACACCTCATTTACACCTCCACACACCTCATTTGCACTACTGTCTAGAAACTACAGCCTGCAGTTCCCTTCATAATCCCGCACACCTCATTTACACCTCCACACACCTCCATACACCTCATTCACACTACTGTCCAGAAACCACAGCCTGCAGATCAGCTACAGTGTCCTCCACACCTCCGCACACCTCCTCACACCTCATTTACACCTCCACACACCTCATTCACACTACTGTCTAGAAACTACAGCCTGCAGTATCCTTCATATACCCGCACACCTCATTTACACCTCCACACACTTCCATACACCTCATGGACACCTCCGCACACCTCCACACACCTCATTCACACTACTGTCCAGAAACTACAGCCTCCCCAGGCCTCCTGCTCAGTGTGCTGTTTCTTCAGGATTAGTGAGTGTGTTTGATTTCCCTGCAGTGTTTTGGTCTGTTTGCTCAGAAGGCGGAGCTTTATCAGACGGGTTCAACTGGTCAGCAGAATGTTTCCAAGCAAAACAGGGGAGGGGCAGTGAGTGTGTGCGTGTGTTTGTTCTGTTCGTCTATGAGTGTGTGTGTGTGTATTTGTAGTGGTTTTAAGGTCAGTTTTACTGCTGAATCTTGACTATGACTGTTTTAACTGGGATGTTATTGATCCTGTTGTGGGGGCGGAACCTGAAACAAGGTCGCCCGGGCAGCAGGCAGCGCTCTTCTCCTGTGTGTTTGACCCTTGACCTCTGACCCAGACTACCCTGTGCTGAGCTTCGGCGGCTCGAAGAAAGTCGTGTTCAGCAACGTGTCCTGGATGGGTGGGAAGAACCAGTTCCTTGGGATCGCCTACCTGGTGATCGGCTCCCTCTGCATCGCCATGGCGATTGTCATGCTCATCGTATACGCAAAGTACAAGTTCCCCGATGATGAGGACGCATAGCGGTGCGGTCGCCAGGGACCCGCCCCTTTAGACCTGAGGGGGCGCTCAGGTTCTACACCACAGTCAGGGATCAGCTGGGCCTTCTCTCCTTTTCCTGCTCTTTCTGTTTAGTTTGGTGAATGTTCCTGCTTCCCCTGACGTGCTCGATCAGTCGAGACCTGTTTGAGTTCAAAAGTCACTAACACTAGAAGTCAATAGTCACTGTAAACATAAACCGAGTTTTACTGTAAACATAAACCGAGGCTGGATGTGGTCTGAGGGTCCAGAGAAGTTTGGGTGACTTTTGATTCTAGTGTTAGCGGTTAGCATTAGCCCCGTAGCTCCTGTTCTATGTTCGACTGAACGGCACTCAGCAGGATGGTGTGAAGGTCTGAATTGTTTAACTGTTCTAAATTATTCTGCATTTCCCTTCTGTCAGTAATATATACCTACTTAATCTAAGCCAAGCCCACTTCAGATGTGTTAATAAGCAGAAGAAGTAGGAAAAAAAGTGTCTCAGGACTCGGAATAAAGGGATCTGTACTTCTACTTTAATGATACCCGGCTGTACGTTTTGGTCATTTTGGGCTGTTTGAGGTCAGATGTCATTCAGGGTCAGATTTTGTTCCTTTATTATTAATAAAGCCGTGGTAAAGCCATTATAAAGCTGTTTACAGTGTATTTGCAGTCTGGAGCTGCTGGCTGTTAGAGGCGGGAGAAAATTCATCCAGTTTAGCACCACAGTATGTTTGGTAATGTATCTCTATAGTACCACCATGTATCAATATTTATTCAGTTCAATATCATTTTCGATTTTTAAATGTATTTATAGGCTTATTTTGATACAGAAGTCTGTTCTGATGTTGTTCCTCCTGAAGTCCATGAGGTGGCGCAGGACCTGGTTCTCCCACCACTACAGGCTAAAAGCCTTTCTCTCAGGGAAACAGGCTTTCTTTAGAGTGAGTGTGTGTGTGTGTAAGACTCTAGGGTGAATCTGTCAGGGGGGATCTCTGGGCTCTGTCCTCTCAGGGTGTTCGTGTGTGTGAGAGAGTGTGTGTGTGTTTGGGGGGGTCTGCAGTGGCTCCGGATCTCATTATTTGATTATGGATTATCTGATTATTTTAAACATTAATAAGTGAGGATTCTGTCATCCAACACTGAAAATTAAACATTATAATAAACTTTCTAATGACTAGTTTTGTTTCTCCTTTGTCTCTTCATTTGGTTGTGACTGACATGTAGCTATAGTAACTACTGACTGGTAATTATAGAAACTAATTATAATAGTTAACTGTACTGACTGTAGTAACTAGACCGACCGCAGACACAGAATATTACTAGACCGACCGCAGACACAGAATATTACTAGACCAACCGCAGACACAGAATATTACTAGACCGACCATAGACACAGGTGTTCTATGGCTCCACTGGATTATCCAGATCACCGGTTTGGACAACTGTGTACATTTCATTGTTAGTTTAAGATCTTTTTTTACTGGAGGACACAGGAAAATTCTCTTCCCCTTCAAAGGTTATTCAGGTTATCCTGAAGCGTCACATTTGCTGTACATTTCAAAAATGGATAAGATTTGCATCACATGAAGTTTATTTTGCCAATAATGGTATTATTTTTGAATGATTTATTGAACACTGAACACTGAAGTCTCATAGTTCTGTCTGTACATTGTAAAGTATTATTCTGGGTTACTCACTAGAGGGTCAGACCTGGACTGTGTAAAGCTGCTTTGTGACAACGTGTTTTAAAAAACGCTATATAAACAAACTTGAACTGAACTGAATATTATTAATTGTACGTATCATCTTTTTATGGATCAGCTTTGGCTTGTGATGCTGTTGAACTTGTGTTTGTGTACGATCCTCCCAAGCTGGCAGAGACGGAGATGAGGCTTAGAGAAGGAGTTGATGAGCGAATTGAGAAGCTGGTCCTTCTGCTGGGCGTCCCACCCACTGTAGAGGACCTGCAGACAAACATAAAGGAGACCTTTGGAATTTCAGATGACTTCAGTCTCTGGCCTACTTTACTCTTAACAAAAGTGACCAAATTAAACACAAATTCTTCTTAACTTCTTTCCAGTGAATGAAAGGTCTGGCAGTACCTCAGAATCTGTAGCTGGATCCTCTTCCTCAAAGGATACCAGTAGACAGAAGATCACAGAACCATGTCATACGTGGCCAAAGTTATACCCTATTCTAAGAGAGGATTCAGTTCCTCACAGAAGTGACAAAAAGCGACAACAATAAATTGATGAAGGAAAAAATGACCAAAGCATTTCCATACAGAAGACATGAAGTCGTCAACCTGGCACCTAGCATAGAAGACCTCGAAGCCAGATGAGCTGCTCTGTTTGAGGTATATCCATCATGAAGTACCACACTGGCAATGTATGGTGGCATTTATTTATTTATTTGTATTTCAGCTTCAGGATCAGTGTTACAAAATCGTAATGGTGCACCTTGACTCAAAGCTCATGTCCAAACTGGATGAATACATTCACAGGCATATGGCTCTCCTCCAATCCAAGAGTGGGACTGAGGTTGCAGACTATCCTAAAGGTATTCACTCAATCTTAAAATTTGGCAATATTTTATTTCACTGACAGGAATTTTGACAAACTGATTGGATTTCATAGCTTAGTGTTATACTAGTGTGTACATAGAACAGGTTTTGAAATGTTGACATCCTCTCTGTTGTGAAGTGAAATACTTGCTGCAGTCAATGTGTGCCTGTTAGCGGTGTTAGCTCTTATATAAATAGTTTTTACATTTTATTAGGTGGTTTTCCATGTGCGATAGCTGATGTGTGCCGGTCTTTTTCATATCTACTGTAGAACGAAAATACAAGAGTGCTATATGGTCCTAGTGGTAGGATCCTTGTCGAGACCAAGTCTCAGCCAAGATCAGAGAGCATTGACACCGAGACAGAGACAAGACTCTGACTCTAATTTTACAGTGGATCTTGCCTGTCCAGAGAAGCTTAGGTACACGTTGGCAGTCTTCCTGAAACTTCTCCTTGACCTATATTGTTCAAGACTGTCCCCAGAAGTGAACAGCCTCGAGAATAAGAAACTAGACCCTTGCACAATAAGAAGCACATTGTTAATCCATTGCCAAAAAAGAGTGTTATCTGCTAGTTTAAGCTGTTGAGTCTTAGGCGCCACTAACCCTTTTTTAAAAAAATAAAATAATAGCTTTCTTGTATTAGTATTCAGACATTTTGCTGTTTGGTTACTGTAGGTAGCCCCGGGTTATATATTATACAATGTCATTATTTTAACAGTAAAAGAAGAAAAACAAAAATAAAATAAAATTGATTAATTAAAAAAAAAGGGTGCTCAAAACTGATGTATGGAAGAGAGAGGGTTAAAAAATGTTAGAAAAGATTGCCACTTATAGAATTTATTAGGGTTAACCCTTACGGAATATTTAATCTTCTCCAGCTTTAGAAAAGACATCGTATCTTTGAGCCACTTAGTGGTGGAGGGAGTTTGGGTGGCTTTCCAATGAAGAAGATGGCGCCTCCCCAATAGGGAAGTGAATGCTAGAATGTCCAGCTGGTTTGAGGTGTAATGATGGTAGTTACTTGGGAGCCCAAAAATAGCAATATGAGGAGAAGTTTCTACAGTTTTGGAAAACGCCTTGGACATAGTGTTAAAATAATTCTGCCAAAGATTAGATAGTGACAGACATGAGTAGAACATATGAGTAAGATTACAGGGGAAAGATGACATGTATCACAACTGTCAGATATGTTGGGAAAGATGCGTGCAACCATCTTTGTAGAAATCATTAAAAGATTTCAGCCCTTTATTATGCCAAGTAGAAAAAGTAGAATCTGTAAACGAGGGTTTGAACAAATGGTTCCTTAGTAAAGGAGCAGAAATGGATGGTGAGGTAAACCTAAAGTGTTTCCTGAACTGGTACCATATTTTAAGGTCAGAGCGTGCCAGAGAGTTAGTCCAAGATTGCCTCTAGCTTGCACAAAGGCAAATCAGTCGGTACAAGCCAAAATAAGAGTTTGTAGATGTCTGCTGCCTAATAATACAATTGGAAATTAGGCAAAGACAGACAGCCCTTAAATTTACATCTCTGTAAAACAGCTCTACATATTTTGGGTGCCCTACCTTGCCTTAAAAAAACAGAAATGGTTTGATCTAGTTTTTGGAAAAAACTTTTTGGCAAAAAATAGAGGGCAGGATGTTCATCTTAACTGCGTTCATCCTACCAATCAAAGAAAGTGGTAGACTAGCCCATCCCTGAAGATCAGAATTGATTTTAGTTTGCTGAATGAAGGGTGACCAATTTTCTAGTTACGCTGATCCCCAGATAATTAAACCCAGAGGGGCTCAATTTAAATGGAACATCAAGCTGATTAAGTTTCATAGCCAGATCATTAATAGGATAGCATAAACAAATATTCACTTTATAACCAGAAAATACACCAAATCTTTGAAACACAGAAAGAATTATAGGTATGGAGTGGTTTGGATTTGAAACATATAATAAATCGTCTGCGTACAGTAAAAGCTTTAACTCCATGCCAGAGCGTATTATCCCAGTGAAGGCAGAGGAGGATCTCAGATAAATTGACAAGGGCTCTATAGCTATGGCAAACAATAAAGGAGACAAGGGACAGCCCTGCCGGGTGCCATGAGATAAAATGAAGAATCCTGATTGAACTCCATTAGTTGTGACAGAAGCCAGCGGGGATGTATTAAGAAGACATACCCATGAGATAAACCCATTTCCCAGCCCAAATGTACTTAGTACAGTGAATAAATAGTCCCATTCTACCCTATCAAATGCTTTTTCGGCATCTACCGAAATGACTACTTCAGAGGTCGTAATTGAAGTTTTAGAATATATAACATTTAGAAGGGTAGGTATGTTATAGAACAACTGGCGCCCCTTAACAAATCCAGTTTGCTCATCCAAGATAATGTTTGGAAGGATTTTTTCCAAACGAAGAGCCAGAATCTTAGCATCTGTGTTTATTAATGAAAGAGGTCTGTAAGAGCTACAAATATCAGGATCTTTATCTTTTTTAAAAAGTAGACTTATGGAGGCTTGTCTCAGAGTAGGTGAGAGAGAACAGTGATGTAAAGATTCATTATATACAGAATGTAGTAGTGGGGCCAACTTGTCTTGAAACCTTCTAAAAAGTTCTACAGGAAATCCATCAGGACCTTGTGACTTATTTTGCGTACTATTAATGGCATTATTGATTTCCTGTATTGTCAAAGGCGCATCAAGTAGCTCAACAGCATCTTGCTTTAATAAAGAAAAGTTAAGACCATCCAAGGAAGAGTGCATATCTGGTGAATGGGAAGGAAATTCAGATGTATATAAGTTAGAATAGTAGGAACAAAATACAGAATTAATATCAGTAGGGTAAGTAAGGTACCATGAGGGTCTTTAATCTGAGGAATTATGTGCGAGGTCATTCGACGACTAAGTTGGTGGGCTAGAAGGCGGCTTGCTTTATCTCCATGCTCAAATGTAGAATGAAAGCGTAAGAGAAGGCGCTCTGCGTCAGTAGTTGTAATGAGATCAAATTCGAACTGCAACTCAGCTCGAGATTTCAGTAAGACAGAGGAGGGAGATGTAGCAAGCTGTTGATCTAAGAGACTAATTTTGGTAGAAAGTTCTCGCATTTTGTATTTTTGAGGTTTGCTTAAATATACAGAGTAAGAGATGGTTTGACCCCATAGGAACGCTTTAAGATATTCCCAAAGCAAAGAATAAGCGATTAGTTCCTTCTCTTTTTGATTTATAGTAATGAAGTCATCTATTGGATAACGTGGTTGTGTGGAAATCAGAATATCTAAAGAAAGAGGGGCATGGGCAGAAATAACAATAGGATGATTAACAAACAGATGACACTTTGGAGATTATTAAAAAAAATAATCTATACGAGAGAAGGACTGATGCCTTTGGGGAAAAAAATTAATATTGTTTAGCCTGCGGGGGTCTACGCAACCGTTGGTTGACATGAAGTCAGAAACCAGCTTTGACATAGATGAAGGGGTCAAGGTGCGTGGGTTTGAACGATCCAAACTAGGGTTAATTACACAATTGATGTCACCCCCAAAATATGAGCAAACTATTGTTCAAAGACGGGAGTAGCTCAAACAACTTATTCATGAGGGGGATCATCATAATTCGGCGCATAAATATTAACTAAAAGAAGGGGATTGTGAAACATTCCAGCAACAATTAGGTATCTACCATTCCTATCAGAAATTACTTTGGAGAGTGGAATTTGAATTGACTAACCAATTAAAATGGCTACCCCTCTGGCTTTCGAGTTAAAATCTGAATGAAATACTTCAGAAACCCAAGGGCATTTCAATGGCCCCTGATCTTTTGTGCACAAATGGGTTTCCTGCAAAAAAAACTGAGTTTCAAATGAGTAAATATTTTAGATCTTTTGATAGGGCCTCTCATACCTTTAATATTCCAGCTCACGAATCTCACAGGAGAGCTGCCATGAGGGAACCCTGAATTGTTAGAATTAGTGGCCATATTTTACATATTGTATGCAGAAAAAAGAAAAGTTACAGCACCCTACCCACACAAACATAAATGCAACTAGAGAAAAATTTAAAAAGAGAAATAAAACTAAAATAAGAGTAGGCGCGCTGGGTACAACAGTCCGTATCTTATCCCCGGTAGATCACGTAACTGGCGTCCTAGCACGCTAGAGAATGTCGACGCAGTCCGTGTGATAGTGTAATCGAGCAATTATGGGACACAGGCACTCACCTTGTTTTGGCTTTGGTTGGAGAGTACGATGAACCCGGTCCAAGAGGGTTTCTTTTTCCAACTGGAGAGCGCGTTTAAAGGCAGAAATATACTTGCTGTGAGCTACGTATGCGTATCCGTACACAGCTGCGTTGTTAACGTTTGTGCTGATATACTTGCGTCCGTACTGTGCGTCCTAATCTGTCGTGGGTACTCCTTACCACC
>JBBPDB010067543.1:0-10301 GCA_037974465.1 Brachypetersius altus | reverse complement strand
CACACACACACACACACACACACACACACACACACACACACACACACACACACACACACACACATATATATATATACTACAGGCCAGATATCTTATAGTCTGTAGTAATACATTATTTTGTCTCAATGGCTCAAACCATGTTTCATTACTGCACTGACACTCACTTTCATGACAAAAAGAAAGGTATCATTACACATTTCCTTCTAGTTTATGTATCACTGGACAATATGTAATTGTTCAACAGGATTATGATCCCAAGCATTCTTCGAAATTGTGCCAAAATGAAATCCACGAGCTGGGAGAAAGTTTGAACAAGTTCGAAATGAGCGTCCAGCTAATAAGACTATAATAAGACTAACAAACAACTGTTTGTTATTACCAAAAATTTCTGGAAAGGATGCTGTGATCTGTGCTGCTGTGATAGACATGTGGGGGTTATTTTGATGAAATAGCTACATATATTAAATTCACATCTGTTAAAGTGCTGGTCCGTTAACGGCGCGAGATTCTTATCACGCGCTAAAAAAAATATTGACGTTAACGCTGTTAAATGTAAATATTAACCTGAGGTTTAAAAAAGGGAAAGGCAGGAACAAGAGGGGGGGAGGGGATTAATAAAAAAATTAATCTATGCACCATATATATATATATATAATAAAATTCTCTGCTAAATTTGCAGAAAAAAGTTCTGTGCAAATAATATTAATTTATTATGAGGACTGTATTTTGTGTGTTGTTTGCCCAAAGCCTCATGTCTAAGCTGTCCTTGGCCGAACTGAATGTGGTTCTGTTCCGCTGTGACACTGAGGAGCAAGAAGATGGTGGCGGATGCTACAATATCCCATCCTGGATGGCACTGAAGTACGGAGGTCTTCAAGGTATGAAACACCCGTTAACTCGTTTCTCTATTTTCACAGCTCTGTCACTGAAGTCTAATGTCTGAAGTCTTTATGAAATGAATTTATCTGCATGGAGTCTGCTTTTGCACGCAGGTTTCGTTACAGTGCTGGCAGACATTCGGCCCAAGAACGACCTGGGGCACCCCTTTTGTGACAACTTGAGGCAAGGTGATTGGATGCTCGACTACATCAGCACTCGCCTTATGAGTAAAGGTGGAGCTCTGCGGGAGGTAGGACATAGTCTTTTCTCGACTTAAGATGCAGTTGTATTCCTCTAAAACAGCTCCTCTTATTATGTTACATTTGACATTGATGTCTCAGGTGGGGAAATGGTTCAGTGCCATATTTAACTACATTAAGCATGTCCCACGGTATCTTGTACCATGCTACTTCGACGCCATCATCGTTGGTGCGTATGCTACTGCCGTGGATGCTGTGTTCAAAAACATGTCAAGGTTTGTGTCTGACATTCTTTTCTAATTGAAACAATTTTCCCTTTAGCCCATATGTACTGTCCAAGACATGTTTGATGTCTAGAAAAGAAGTTTTGTTTAAAAGTATTCAAAAAGTCTACCCTGAAAATTAGGATTGTGCAAACTGCAGGCCTAAATCTCACAACTGCCTCAAACTGAGTCATTAGTCAGCATGAAATTCAAATGTTCAAGTCACAGTCACAGTTTAACAAAAATATTGGTATGCTTTGGTTAAAGTTGACATTTAACGGCTTCTGAAACATTCGATTTAAAAATATATATTATGTGGAGGAGGATATTAGCCAATAATATTGTGTCCCCCAAACCATTCTCACCTATTACCAGTTGACAGATATAATAAGGAAATATTCTCAACTGTGTTTTGCAGTTTTACATGAATACGTCAGAATAAAGCATTCCATTTACTCTCAGTGTAACTCTTTGCCTGTTAGCTCTCTGAGATTTCAGCCGGGCGGGTCAGCAAAGATGTGTTTACTATGGTTTCATTATACACACAGAGGTTTTTACTTTTTACACACATCCAGTTTAGGACTGCAAAGATTGCACGCACAGCAGCTGGGTCTATAAATCTGAATTAATGAATCAAAAAGAATATATATGGTTTTATTACCCAATTAAAAAAAAACTTATACAGACATGAATTTATGTTTTTCACATGAACCCGATTGTAACTGCCATAATTGCTCCTTGACTTCCTGATGAAGAGGCCACAGTTGGTTAGGTTGGATAATCAAAATCTGATTTTCTCTTGAAATGGCAGCTTTGTGCAGACCGGTTCGACCCTGGTGAAGCAGTTGGCACTGGGCTCTGTGCAGATGTGTGCCGTGGGCCGTGGCCCTGCCCTGCCCCATCTCTCGCCTGCCCTAGAGGATGTCCCCTATCGCCTCAACCCTGTTACCAAGCAGGAGGAACAGTGCTGTGCGTCTCTGGCTGCAGGTACACAGTGCTGTTGTCTAAGCCCTTCTTACCGTTTACTTTATCTACTTTATTAATAAAGTGCACAACAGTTCAAACTGAAAGTGAAAGTGTAGTGAAATCAAAGTGAAGTCACTTAATGGGATTCTTCTACTGACTGGCGTTGATTTAGCTCTATGATTCATGTTTGCACGGCAAACATGGATAAATGACATCTGTCTTATACAGGCCTGCCTCATTTTTCAACTGGCATCTTCCGCTGCTGGGGTCGGGACACCTTTATATCCCTCCGTGGCCTCTTGCTTGTCACTGGAAGGCACATAGAGGCAAGGTATGTTTCTCTCATATTGTCCTGGGCAGGTCCGAATCTTCGCCAAGACCCGCTAAAGTTGCAAACAGTGCATAAAAACTAGAGCAGTGCAGACAGCCTGCTACCCAGCTCCCTCTAGACACTTTAGCATTAGAATAAATTCTTCTCTCTTTCCACAGGAACATTATCCTGGCCTTCGCAGGTACCCTGAGGCATGGCCTGATTCCCAATCTGCTGGGGGAGGGAGTGGGTGCACGTTTCAACTGTCGGGATGCTGTATGGTGGTGGCTGCAGTGCATCCAGGACTATTGCACTATGATGCCCCACGGCACTGACATCCTGTCATGCCCTGTGTCTCGCATGTATCCTACGGATGACTCTCAACCTCAGCCTGCAGGCACTGTGGTAAGAACCAACACTGTGGCCACCTTTGACATGTCAATCAGTAGATCTCAATACTGGTCCTTGGTGTTTACATTGAGTTTACACACCTGACCCATTTAACAACTGCCTGCGTTGTGTGTTTACAAGAAGGCTGTATTTTTAGCTTCCTGAGTCATCTTGATTTTACCACATGCACCGAAACACAACATATTGTAGTGAAATGCTGAAAAATGCGGAAAAAGTTAAACTGATGGTAAAATGTGGGGTTAAAATGTGTCTTAGGCCACCTCCTGAAGTGTTTTCATTTAAATGTCTGCATTTTTGTGTGAGTTGGCCCTGTTCCTTACAAAATGCTGATTCTCAAGACAATCAGAAACACGTGAATGCAGCAGAGATTCCTGAAACCATTGAATAAACCAAGAAGCTGAGAAAAGCCTCATACACCTTTGCAAAGTCATCAAAACAAAACTAGCTTAGAAAAAGGCACCCTTTCTGCAGTGCTTGCACGTGAGCTTCGCTATCTGTAACTAGTACAATGCTGTGGGTGACTCATCATGTCTAAATGGAAGCTTCTCTTCTTTGTGGATGACATGCCAAGATTTTATCTTGTCGAGATAAACATTTAAAACAGATCACTACTGTTGTAATCCTGCACCCAGTAAACTTCTCCTTACGCAGCTAGAGAAACCACTGCACAGCTGTAATGTGCTTCTTCAACATGGTGCATTCTTGACAATGTAGTCACACTATACAGCATTGACCTGAGTGTGTTTGAGCAAGTAAACCCCTAAGATTTCATTTCAAAAAGAGTTCTTTTCACTTGCCTTCACCAATTTCAGCTCACCTGTAAGCAGATACTTCCAATCTCAGCACAAGGGGTGAATAGGTCAATAAGAAGTCAAATTCTTAAACAAAACATACCATTGGCTATGTTTGCCTCTGTGACCCAATTAGCTAGCCACACTTTGTGATTTATTTTTGAGAAGGTGGGACATAAAGTACATTATTTCTGTGAATGGTTGCTGTGCTGGCTTTAGCTTTGGTGTAGAACCTTTGTGTGCTGCATTTGTTTTTGTTATTGCTAGCTATGTAGCTTTTAGCTGGCTAACTAATATGCTAGCAGAGCAGTGAAACCAGTTACATCACAGGTGGAGTTTTCTTCATACATCACAATGTGAACATAAAAAAAAATATTTTCTTGTCTTGACAAATTAAACACTTTACTGACAATTACTTTGAGAGCTGAAACGGGAAATTCTGAGCAATTTCTGAGATTTCTGAGCAATGTCTGTGATTTCTGGCTGATTGTTTACTCAAGCATCTCCTAGGAAAAATGACAAGCACACGTAAGGACTGAAAGGGAAAGCAGAATGTGCAGGGCAGTGGTACTGAGCCAATAACTGCTGTTCTATGTAACTGTTCAGACATCTCTTTTCCAGGACCAGCCTCTGTACAATGTCATCCAAGAGGCCATGCAGCGTCACATGCAAGGTATTGAATTCAGAGAGCGGAATGCTGGGCCTCAGATTGACTGCAACATGAGAGATGAAGGTTAGCCGCTAGCCTGGTTTTTTTATCATAGTCTGTGAACTCATCATCCCATGAACCTCTGCTGTGCCATCTACTGTCTGCTCATCTACATCTCTTCCAGGATTCAATGTTGAGGCAAAAGTGAATCCGGACACAGGCTTCGTGTATGGTGGAAATCGTTTTAATTGTGGGACATGGATGGATAAAATGGGGGAGAGTGACAAAGCAGGCAATCGAGGAATACCAGCCACGCCCAGGTACTGCAGCCAGAACTGGTCTTCCTTATGTCTTCCCCTTACCTGGAATGACTTTCGTGTGAAGTCTTTTCTTTTCCTGGTAACGTCATTAAGGATGGTGCAATGTGGGTCAGTAGCTTGTGTTTGTTTTCAGGGATGGCTCTGCAGTGGAGATTGTGGGTCTCTGTAAGTCCACCGTGCGCTGGTTGATGTACTTGAATAAGAGTGGCCACTTTCCCTACTCCTCTGTCAGTGTTCATAGAGATGGTATGTCTCATAGCTCAGAATGCAATGAACACTAATCTATAATATTGCCTAAAATTACAATATTGTTTCGGTATCATGACGAATCAATATTTGTTCTTTAGAGGGGCATGACCTCTGGCGTGTATTGTTTTTTGTCAGGTGAAACACACACAGTGACCTATGAGGACTGGAACCAGAGGATCCAGGAAAATTTTGAAAAAATGTTCTATGTATCACCTGATCCCGAGGAACCAAATGAGCAACATCCAGACCTGGTCCACAAAAGAGGCATTTACAAAGACAGTTATGGGGCTTCCAGCCCCTGGTGCGACTACCAGCTCCGACCCAACTTCCCTATTGCCATGGTGGTGGTAAGTCCTGCTTGAGATCATGTTTGGAGGTAGTATCTCAGCTGAAGATACAGTTGGGTTCATAATAAATACCTAACCTGTGTACGCATTACATTTACATTTACAGCATTTAGCTGACGCTCTTATCCAGAGCGACGTACATCACAGGTATTAGATACTGTTTTACACAGTATGCTATGCTATGTTTTTCAGGCTCCAGAATTGTTTACAGTAGAACAAGCATGGACAGCCTTAGAAGTAATTGAGAAGAATCTGCTTGGGCCTCTTGGAATGAAGACCTTGGACCCTGAGTAAGTAAAACTAGCATGTTCGCTATACAGTGGAGGTTTATATACCTGAAGAACAAATAACTAAAAGAGCTAGCGAATAATTTTTACTTTATAAAGAAAGTGAAGGACATAGCAACAACTGTGAGTCTTGCCCTTTATGCATATTTCTAAACATATTTCTCAAACCACATCTAGCTCTTTGTGAAGCTTAGGACACAGTAAGATTTACTGTGAGCTATAAAATGTAACAAAATTTTGTTTAAGTGAGCACTGCAGGCAGCCTTTTTAGACAACAGAGGCTGAGTCAAATTGCGAATAATGAATGTACAGCGCTCTGGCATATGGGCACTATACATACAAGAGGAGGCGTGGTTTATTGCCTGCTTCTGACAACTGTGGTAGGTGCAACTGATAAACATTTCCTTGTGCAACTGTTTGAAATTATGATACTACTGTATAAATCTGGTACTGGTTCAAGCTTCTGACAAGTCTGCAGTTCTGAAATGCCCGGGCTTTATTATTTATTTGTGTTATGTTTGACAGTGACATGGTTTATTGTGGTGTTTATGACAATGCCCTGGATAATGACAACTACAACCTCGCCAAAGGCTTCAACTACCACCAAGGACCCGTACGTTCCCTTGCAATAACACCAAGCAGCTGTTAGACGTGTTTATAGAGCTTCTTGAACATTTTGTGTTTCCTTTTCAGGAATGGCTGTGGCCAGTCGGCTACTTCCTGAGAGCCAAACTTTACTTTGCCAAGCACATGCGGCAAGAAATCTACGATAGTACCGTGTGTCTGGTGAAGAATGTCCTCTCCAGACATCACGTCCACTTGGAAAGGTACACTAAAGCTCAAAAATAGAGGAAAAGAGCGAAAGTAAAGTGCAAACTCTGAGAAAGTTAGTTTCACCCTTTCCCTTGTTTTGTGGTGTGTTCTAGATCTCCCTGGAAGGGTTTACCTGAGCTGACCAATGAAAATGGACAATACTGCCCCTTTAGCTGTGAGACTCAGGCCTGGTCAATCGCCACAACCCTGGATGTCCTACATGATCTTTGTGATGCTGAGGACCTGTAAATCCATAGACTTGTGTGTCCTGTTTGTCTGGTACCTGTCTGAACACTGGACTCTTTTTGTCCTCAGTGACTGGTTCTCTATCCCCGTACGAGCCATCAAGAGTGCCTTAAACCAGAGATGGAGACTCGAGTCTGAGACTCGGATTCGAGTCGCACTTAAGTCACACAAACAAAGACTTGACTTTAGACTTGCCCCCAAGGACTCAAGACTTGGTCACCGAGCCCCATCTAACTGTGAAGTTTCACATTTAGAGTGATAGATATATTTTTCAAATTTACTATTTAGATTTAAGATCATTTAAGGCAAATCCTCCATGTTGCTGAGGGTCTATCACAGCACACACACACCCCCAGCTAAAAAAAATCCCACATTTAGAGTCGCTGTTTGAGACTTGACTTGGACTCGGTAAAAATGTCTTGTGAACATCTCTGCCTTAAACATTCTGCAGCTCAGCTGTCTCTCCAGTTGGCACCTGTTGGTATGCAAACACTTCTTGTTGGTGTTGTTTAGTTTAGCATCATACTTTGATAATTAAGCCATATGATGATGAGAAGGATGAATAATGTTTTCCAAATTTCCAAAAAGTGTTGCTTGTATGTGTTGTTTTATAGCCTGTTAATCCTGGAAAAATACTCTCAGTTCCTCTTAGGTGCCTCATAAAGTTTTGTATGCCCTGATGACAGTTTATTGTAGGCAATATAAGTGCTTGTAGCACATTGGGTTAAGGATTTGTATTTCTGGCTTAATATGTCAGTTTTTCAGTGTTTCAAAGACCCAGTGCAGGAAATCATGTGTGGTATTTTTATGTCACTAACTAAATCTCATGAAGGGCTTATCATTTCACTGTATTGAGTGTTTTGGTGCCGAAAGAAACAGTAGTGTGATATACAGTGGTGCTCTGCACCCGTTTCAGTACCCGTTTTAGTACCAACATGCCCTCATCAGATCGTAGCTACACGACTAACAACAACAAAAAGAAAGGCCATACACCATGATTTAAAAACAAATTTATAGAAAGTAAAATCAACGATTAAAAAAAAAACATGTATTAAACAGTTTGCATGGCTAGCTCTCTGTGTCTACTTTGAAATGTAAATGTGACGTAAGTGTTCCATGTGCACATTTTATCAATATGTGATAGGGTAAATGCAAACAAATATTTAAACACATGTTCTAGCTTAGAAAGCACTGGTGTGACAAAACCATAAGCTATTACATAAGAACGGCAAGATATTAACCCTTTAAGAAAGCAAATTACATAACTGTGATGCAGCTGTATGCAAAACGTAGGTCACATGACATTTTGTTGACAGTAAGTACAGAGGTTTACATTTCTGCACATTTTGATACACAACTACTGTTTATTTGCTTAATTGAATATACGGAAAACAATAAAGACAATACGGCTTGTGAAAAAGTCATGGCCCATTTAAATTTTGTGTTTTCATCTTTTCCAGCAAGTGAAACCTATTGCAGTGCAAAAGAACAGAAATACAGTTCTGCATAAAAATGTGGTGTTAACCTATTTGTTCCATCCAAGATCAAAAAAGTTGTCATTCGACCAGAGATCTTTAGCAAATGACTGAATGTATGTGATCTTTTCCTCTTTTTTGCCTTATTTGTCTTACAACAAAGGGAATGCCTGCTTAAACTGAACCACTAGAATCCATGGTGATCCATGATGTTCCTTAAACTTAGAGTGTAAAGTGAATTGTTCTTTTAGCAGAGTCATAGTTGAATGATCACTTTGAACTATGAAATGATTGCTAATAAAATAATTGAGTCATCAGTCTTGGGTTCTGTATCAAATGACTCAGATATTAACGCTGAGAACCTGTCAGTCTAAACTGATGCAAATGAGTTTTCTAATCTATGATTGATTTCTGACTTCTCTGTAAATTACGCATTCTGCTCTTGCTAAAGACCACAAAATATCCTTCTCAATCATGTAAGTCTGAGCTGTTCCTGCTTATACGAGCAAATGCTGTCATTAAATATTTGTTTTGTTTAGTTTGTTTTTTCTGAAGCTGAAGCCCTTGTCAGATAAATTACTTTTCTGGTCTTGGCTAATAAAGGTGTCACAACAGCGTTAATTTTTCTCTGTTTGCCGAGCAAGACCCCTGAAATTAATGTTTAAACACCGGCAGGCAATCTGAAAGTGACTTGTTCCGCCCACCCTAGTGCTATCAGCCTTTATGAGGAGCGCCACTTCATTTCAGAAAGCAGTCTTGAACGTGGTTCACTCTGATAGCAGTGTCCTGCTGTAGACAGTGCACAGTTCTGATCTGTATACTGCAGCTGTATTCCAAGGTGAGTCAGTGAATTGATTTGTACTAGCTTGAACTGTTTATCTTCTATGATACATGTTTTTCTTCTAGTATTGAAATGAAAAACTGCTGGACTTTTTGTCAGGTTAAAATCAGATCCAGGATGAAAAGGGAGCCCTTTCTACTGTTCCTTTGCACACAATGAAGTTTTATTGATTGCTGCTTCTTTATCATAACTTTCATAGATGCGTGTGTTGTATCTTCTCTTCGTGTGTGGCTGTGTGATGAGAAGCTCAACTTCAGTGAGTAAATATAGCGGTCAGACTGTAAAGTAATTGTAGAATATGATGCTATAAGCTGTATAAACTGGAAGCTTGAATTCTGGACATTTCCGCAGGTGAACATATCCAGTGCTGGGTGTGGGACTGAGAAAGTCTGCTTCAGTCCCACAGACTGCAAACCTGATATTGACCTGAGCTGCTACTTCATGTCGAGCATGCCATGGCCCAACTCTTCAGAACTCACCATTGAACTCCAGGGTCAGTCGGACGGCTACATCTCCTTGGGGTTTTCAGATGACCAGCAAATGGTATGGTCTTATTTTCTTTCACAGATGTTTATGTTTTTGTTAAAGTCATCTCCCCCCATGATATATCAGCCTAGGATGCAAAGAGTGTGATGGAACTAGCTAGTTACTCTCTTAAGGACTCTTAAGCTCATGTTTTAGCAAAATTCGCCACAACAGGCGTCACTAGCACTCAAATAGAATTTGATGCATCATGAGAATGGCGCTTCCCATCAGTGATACGGAGCTGAATAAGAACCTGATGCTGTTCAGTAATAAACAGTGTTAACTCAAACGCCACTTCTGGACGCATTGTAAAGATATTAAAAGATTAACAATACTGCAATCATTTATCAAATTCTCTTCCTGGATTTGATCATTACTGTTCAAATTTTTGATGCCTCTTGTTATGGACATTTTTATACTACATACAGCTTTCTCAGCAATTACTGAGTAAATGTAATGAGGTTTCTCTTTTTAAAATAGTGTTTAGATTATTTAGATCAGAGGTCCCCACCCTTAGCAAAATGTATGTATGTATGGGTCATGCTCTTGTAGTGTACTAGAAAGTATACTAATTTAATATTAAAATACATATAAATATTAAGTTTCATACATATATATTTTAGGGCTGGGAAAGTTAACGCGTTATTATCGTGTTAATGCATTATTTACTTAACGCCGACAATTATTTTATCGCGCGTTAACGCAGGTTTTTTAAATCCTTTTATTTTG
>JBBPDB010067443.1:0-10303 GCA_037974465.1 Brachypetersius altus | reverse complement strand
GTAAGTAGTGCTATTTTGTAATTTATTCTAAACTGAACAGGTATCCAGTGCAGGGATGATAATATTGGGGTTATATGGTCATATTTTCTGGATCTAGTGAGAACCCTGGCGGCTGCATATTGGTCAGTTCGTCCAGCCTAAAGTTCAGAGCACGACGTTGTTTTGCAGATAGTAACGAAGATACTCTGATGATACAGTTTTACGGACTAGAGCCTCGTAAAGTTACAGAGGCAGCAGGTATGATGGTATGATGGTATGATGTGTTGCCTTAGTTGCTAGATAACAGACATCATAGACGTTAGATCGCTTATTTAGGATTCCTAACTCGAGATAAGATAGGATTCCTAAATACAATTAGGATTTGCTTCTGTAATACCAAACTGAATAAAATCCTTTCTTAACTTTATGCCTAAGTTAGGAAGTTTCTGTGATACGGCCCCAGGCACCCAGTTCCAATGACAAGTTTAGTTGTTTTGTTATACCCTTTCTTTCTTTTAATGCACTTTTATGTTGATCATAGTATGTAAATGTGCCTCATTCGTGGATCAATCACAGAAGTATTGCTGGAGTTTTTAAAATGACCATCACT
Organism: Brachypetersius altus; assembly: GCA_037974465.1. Taxonomy (NCBI): domain Eukaryota; kingdom Metazoa; phylum Chordata; class Actinopteri; order Characiformes; family Alestidae; genus Brachypetersius; species Brachypetersius altus. Next base: position 9,714 of record JBBPDB010067443.1, on the reverse strand, counting down.
TCTGAGCTAAGGAGAGTCTACCAAACAAAAATACCCAGCCAGCAGTGGTGCCATGGCCAGAAAGTGAAAGACAATGAATAACTAAAGGATGACAAACATGTGTGATGCAGAGAAACAGACTGACTATGGTCTGACACATGAGTGTAGATTCAGGACTGGTGTACCTAATGATCATCAAAACGCTTGCTGCCCTATTCTGAACATAAATGACCCAAAATACTTAGTTTTGCATTAACATAAATTACACATAAGAACATTATTCCTTTTAAGACGATATCATTTTGGAGATACATGTTCAGTGGCCACATGTTAAAAAGAAAGATTTTATGTGTGCACAAGCCTTAGACTAGAATTTGTTCCTCATTAAAAAATGAAAAAGGCTAATTAGTTTCTTTTTGAAGTGGCTTTATTTGCATTAGAAACGTTCTTTAAAGGTCCAAAAACATCCGACTTCGAGCTCTGGCAGTGTGGGCCGAGAACAGCGCGACATGTGTTTACAGTGAAATCAAACAAAGCTGGAGTTCAAAACATCAACAGCGCCATTCCCAGCATCATCTCCTCTCTCTGACCGGAGGCAGTTGATTCAGTAGTGGCACAATAGAGGAAAACGATGAAAGGACCTTTTTTCAGCGGCCCTTTTCCTGATTCCCCAAGATGTTGTTGCTCCAATCAAACAAAAGAGATGTTTTCTCTGTGGAGCCAATCATCAATATTCAACAGGTGCATTTCAACGGCCCGCCCACTATGCCCCGAGGGCCAGCCTGTCCGTGCCTCTGAAGATCACTGAATCTTTACTTTCATGCAGGAAATGATGAAAGATGCTAAAAAAAAGGAAAAAGGCAAGACTGCCTCTCCACAATTCCACATCTCATTTGTCTCTGTGTGTCTCTCACCCTTTTCCCTCTCTGTCTCTCTCTCTCTCACCGAGTGAATTGTGATGGCAGATAATTACATACACAGATTTTGTTTATTGTACAAACATTTAGCTTTATCCTTTTTTAGGTGTTGATGGCATTAAACAAGGACGGAAAGTCACCCATCAGGTTCTAGTGTTTGCTGTGTCAATAGCTTTGATGTTAAATCAGGGCCAGCCTTCTTTTACCTTGTCAAAATCCTTCTTTTGCCTTCAAGGATTGTGAGATGGCCTTTGATGTTTTTGAAAGCCGAAGGGATTTTCAACTTGCGAACAAGAATTCTCATATTTCTTGTTAACATCCTTACTGTGGCATGTTCAGATGTGAGCTCAAGTTAATAAAAGATGCAGGAAGAGGCCACTTTCCTATTGGCTCATTAAGTAAGAAGACATTGCTCACGGTAACTTAGCTTGAATGTAACATTTGGAGCATCAGACACTTACTCAGACACTAGCGGACATTTTCGATCGATTTGAGTGAAAATAAGGACACATTCTCTGCTGGAAACAAACGCACATATTCAAAATTGTCGTCTATTAAAAAAATACAAAATTAATAAAGCATCACACTTAAACATATGCAACTATTTTCATACACTCTGTTTTATTTAACAAATAACGTACACAACCCAGCTGGTGTCACTGCTGTCCTGAGAAGCGTCACTTGCTCAAATAATATCTGCTCAGTGGCGGTCCTACAGTGGATGTGGGAGAGGGAGGCTGATGAACTGTGCAGAAACAGGGCTACGGTCAGCACTTAACCTACCAAGTGCAGGCAGGGGTACCGAATCAAATGAGTAGTGTTTTTCAGAAAGAGGTAGGTTTATTATCTAATAACGCTTATCTTCACTTCAGGAATGCTCTAAAGCACAAAATATGCTGCATTGTGATGTAATAGGTGTGAGAGTCTGATAGCTTTGTCCACCTGTCACAGAAGAAAAATGAAAAAAAACTCACAGTTGTGACGAGTGTTTTTCCCGTCATGTTACAATGGATAAGTCACAGTTGGAGTGGGGAAGAAAAATGACAAGGAAAGCTGCCCTTTCTTCCTCAATCTCAGACAAAGTCATAACGATTTTAAGGCAGCGTGGTAAGGGTAACCCTGTGTCACGCTTGACCACCTGATTCAAGCAAGTGAACTGTCACTCACAATTGTAGTGATGTGCTTATTTTCAGCAGCATTTCTGGTTAATAAATAGCACATTTAGAACAAAGGGAGGGAAACGCTGACCTTAAGCACACTTTTTATGCCAATTGTCAGAAAAGTATTCAAGATTTCTTGATTACTAAAATGATTTAATGATTTAGGATCTGTGTGTTAATTTTAAGCTTAATTAGTAAATATATACGATCATTACTTGCTTGCTACATGTAGTCAGAACTAAGAAACAAACTAATGGTACCAAGAGTGTCTTGATAACATATTTTAAAATGAATTCATTAAAATGCATTTTGTGTTGCAATCAGAATCTTGTATCTCAAAAACATACTGAACTTAAAGAAAATGGAAATACTTTTTGGAACTGGCCGGCTCCTCCTCCTAGCCCTGTTACCTGAGGGTACACACTGACTGTAAACTGGACCGGTGTAAGAACACCAACACTGCTTTCAAGGAAGGGCAGAGCCGGCTTTTCTACTGAGGAGGCTTAGGTCTTTCAATGTCTGTAGAAAAATGCTGAGCATGTTCTATCACTCTGTGGTAGAGAGTGTTGTGTTCTTTGCAGCTGTGTGCTGGGGAAGTGGGTTGAAGGCTGCTGATGCCAACAGACTGAACAAGCTGATTTAAAAGGCTAGTTCTGTCCTGGGTGTGAGACTGGAGAACCTGGCGGAGGTATGAAAATGCTGAAAAAGCTTCTCAGTATCATAGACAACCCCTCTCACTCCATGTATGATGCCTCCAAATGCAGAACCAAACTCCACATGAAATCTTTCCTACCTGTGCCAATAAGACTGTATAACTCTTCCTTGTTCTTTCTTAGCATTAGTACGTATGAGAACACATTACACTGCTTCCTTAAACTGGCACTGACTCTACAGTGTCTCTTTTGAGTTTCATAAACATTCTCAGATCTTATATAAATCAATATTTGGGTAAATACTTGTATTTTATTAGTTGTATGACTAATGTATCCAGCGTCATCCATAAGTCCAGCAGTGACGGTAATACACTGAAAAGTTGTCAACACCATAGAAGAAGAAGAAGAAGAAGAAGAAGAAGAAGAAGAAGAAGAAGATCTGTGTGTTGTCCTCGTATGTTAGTGTTTTAAACTTTTCCCCCAATCGTCAATAGTTATCTCAGTTTATTTAGTAAGTGTCTAAACATGTGGGTAGAGAGAGTTATTTCAATGGTTTTTTTTTGTCTTTGCACCCTGCTAATGCTAACCCATAATGCTAACGTTTTTTTTAAGCAATAAAGTTTTCTGATTCTGATTATTTACTTACCTTTACATTATTTTTAAGGGTAATGCATTAAACTGAGTTAAAAATGAAATTAAAGTATTCTGGGAGCAGATTAGGGGGCATATTTAGGGTTAACACTATAAAAATGTGAAAACCAGCGGATTACTGTACGTCATTCAATGTCCTGGAATCAGTAGTGAACTCAGAGGGAACAAGTGTCAATGAGGGGGATGTCTACTCTATGAAAAGCAATGATAATTACTGGAAGTTTGATTCTACAGGATATAAACACTTACTTCCTGATCTATGAACTATTCCTAGACATTATGTCATGTGCCACCAGATGAGAGGAAATGGGGTCCTTGACAAGACTGGCACAGTGAATCTTCCTCGGGCTGTCACACGTCTCCTGCAGCATGAACATCTAGTGTTGGGCAGATTCCTCAGCAGTGTACCAGTGTCACCAGGTAGCATGGTCATTGTGGAGCCAAGTCCAGACTGGGAGACATTCTTGTTGGTCGGGTTATCACACTGATGTGGGGAGACTGGTGGGTGCCGATGAAGTTAACTCATCTTTCATCAAAAACAGTCACTTTAAAGTGTAATGTAAAGGTTGCTGAAATCTCGCCTTATATTGCAGTGAAGGACCTCAACATTAAGCCAAGCTCCTGTAAGGTGGTGAGCAGTAAGCAGGAATAAGTCATCGGACCAGCCGCCCCTGAGGTTACATTCAAAGAAAGATTGTCAGGTCTTGGGTTGGGAGACCTTGATGTCAACTCATGTCATGCCAGCAACCAGTCAAAAGAGAGGCTTGTTGAACAATATGAAGACATTTTCTACCAACAGCCACATGATTGTGGTAGAGCTAATCATCTGCCAGATGATCAGCCATTCTGCATGCAATTTCAGAGGGTGCCCCTGCCCATTATCAACAGCTCCAGCAGGTCCTCACAGTCATGGAAGTGAGTGGGACTATTCGTAAATCCATCAGCGAATATGCTTCTCCTCTTAAGATGGTGGTCTGAGGATCTGTACTGACTTCAGGTGGTTAAATGCACATACTCTGAAAGATGTCCATCCACTCCCACACCAGGCAGACTTTGGGGGCTGTGCCTTCTTTAGCACAATGGACTTAACCTCTGGGTTTTACAACATCCCAATGTGTGAGGAGGATAAAAAATACACAGCCTTTAAAACACCTATCGGTTTTTACGAGTACAACGGAATGCTGCGAGGACTCTGCAACAGCCTAGAATCGTTTATGCGCATGATGTTGAACATTTTCGGGGATCTCAACGTTTGCTTTGTTACCTAGATGATCTGTTTGTCTTTGCTTCCGCTGAAGAGGAAGTGCTGAGTAGGCTACATGTGGTCTTCCAAAGACTGAGAGATAATAACCTAAATCTGAGTCGTAAGAAATGTCATCTGCTCCAGAGGTCAGTCAAGTTATTGGGTCACCTTATTGACCAGAATGGTGTTGCTGTGGACCCTGCTAAGGTGGATATACTTTCCAATTTGCCAGAAGGGTCTATAATAGAGGAAGATGGTTGCACTCCTGTGAAAAAGCTTAAATCCTTTCTGGGCATGGTGGATTTTTTATCAGAGTTTCATCCCTGCATGCTCAGCCAACGGTTAGCCTCTGTTTGCCCTGGCAGCAGTTTAGAAGAGGTCGGGACGGATCGGTAGGGTTTGGAGAGGTGCTGGTATGTTCAGGAAGCTGACGGCTGTGGATTGGAGTACAACATGCAAGGAAGCCTTTCACAGACTCAAAAGGGAGCTTCTTACATTAGCTATACTGGCTCACCTGGATTTCTTAAGACCTTTCATCCTGTCCGTCGATGCAACTTTGGATGGACTAGGGGCTGTGTTATCACAACTGCCAGTCGGGGAGAATAAGGCACGTCTCATCGCGTTTTTCAGTAAGGCCCTCACCAAGTCATAGCTGAGATATCCTGCCTATCAACTTGAGTTCATGGCTCTAAAGTGGAGCATCACAGAGAAGTTCAGTCACTGGTTGAAAGGGCGTGGTTTCACAGTGTGGACAGATATCCCTCTCACACATTTACTGACCAAGCCCAAACGTGATGCTTATGAGCAAAGATGGGTGTTTAAGCTGTCTTCTTACAACTTTGACTTGAAGTATATCCCAGGTCCCAAGAACGTTGTGGCAGATGCACTCAGTCATGGTCCATTTACATCATCTATCAGTGATCGTCTCATGCAGGAGCCCTAAAATGGTCTAGTGCTGGAAGCTGAAGGCACTGCAGATAAAGAAGTGCAGGACATTTTCAGACTGGGATCCAACAACTTCAGGTGGCTCAGCAATTGGAGATAACCTTGCTGGGTCCATGCAGTGCATCTGAAGTCAAGACTGCCTTGCTACACCACTGTGATTAGGAGGATAATATAGTAAATAGGGCCACTAACCTGGCTCAACATAAAAACCTCCACTCCTATGGAACTTTTCTGTATAGATTTCTGGTCAGCTGAGAACAAGCACAAAGCTCTGTTGATGTTCTTGTGGCAACCAACCGCTTCACAAAGACGGCTTTTGCTTTGCCATGATGAAACCAGACTGCTAAGCAGGTTGCGGGATTGTATGTTCTGTGTGTATGGATTCCCTGAGTGCATTCACTCAGATCAGGGCCCCAGTTTCGAGAGAGTGCTGGTGTCTGAGCTGTTGCTGTTATCTGGTGTTTCCAAGTCCCGCAAAACCGCTCATCATTCCATGGGCAATGGCAGCATACAATGGTTTAACCACACCCTTGGGAACATGCTACAAGCACTTTCTCTGAGAGCCAAACAAGAATGACCACAACAGGCCCAGACACTGACCTTTGCATACAATGCCACCATTCATGACACTACAGGGTATGCACTGTTCTATTTGATGCTTGGTCGTGTCCCAAGGCTTCCAGTGGACCTTGTTTGAAAAACCATTTTGCACGATCCTGTTGTGGTTGACTTTAGCAACTACTCTGAGACCCTTCTGTCATAGTTGACAGAGGCTGTCAAAATTGCTCAGCAGCACACCGCTAAAGAACAGGAACACCAAGCTCGTCAGTACAATAAGAGGGTTAAGGGTGTTTCAGCGTTAATATGAGGAGACCACGTATTATGGGGTGTAGACTGCACCTTAATGTTCATAAAGGATAGCAGGCCTGATCAGCCTTGTATAGTCCTTTAAATCTGTTTACAGATTGTTTTCTAACTGAACCATAAGATGAGATCTTTTGTTTTAGCTGGTCCAGGGTGAAGTGACTTCTTGGTGGTTGGTAGTAAGTCTCCAGTATGGGCAGACCCGGTGCCAGACATGGATTTGCGGACGGGCCTTGCATTGCTTTGGGGGCACACATTTTATAGGCTACTGTAAGTACAGTATAGCAGCTGGGTGTCGTTCAAATAAACACATGTGATGCAGTAAGATACATCAAGGGCTGATTTTAGTTTAACAGAATGCAGTGTCTCTTTCAACAGAGTACTTTAGCCAGTCTCTGTTTGCACACCAGTCACTGTTGAACAATCCATTTTTGCCTGAGAAATTGTGTCTGGGAAAGTTTTTCAGGGCTATTTGATTCAGCTTGTCAGCGCCCAGATCCTCCGTGCCTAGTTCAGCCACCAGTGAACTCTACCTCGCCCCACTGCTAGCGGATACATGCTGGCTCGTGGCTGGAGATCGGACAACCTCTTGTGTTAGCTCATCTATTCTCCTCAAACCTGTTTCATATATCAATTTTCTTTAGCTTGGTGTAGTTTCCTCGTCTTTAGTTGATTTTCCCGAGTTCTATCGCTAGTTTGTGATGGCTGTGTCCGTTGTTACAGTAAGAGTAGCCACCCACTTCTGTTCAACCCAGATTCAGACCATTTGAAATTACCACATTTTAGACGAAGCATTTTCTTTGTTATTGTGAAATTTTATTAGGACTTTTAAAAGTGTATTTAATCACTATTATTTGTAAATCCTTATGCTTTGATACATTGTTATAGGCCTATTTAATCTTTGGGTGTTTATTTTTGCAGTCCATTTTTAAACATCTTTTCTCTTTTAATGGTTTAGGACAGTCTACAGCAGTTATTCTTAAACCAGCCCACAGTTAAACAGCATTAGCCTTGTATTTTGTGTTATTGACTGACTCTGAGGTCTGGTTTGAGAAAGCTAATGACTATGAAGTTCGGTCAAAATAAATGAATGTGCACTTATGATTAACACATACCAGTCTCATTCCAGCCGCCTGATAATCACCTCAATAAAGCCACCAAAGGACCTGTTGCCACTGGGTCTGGTTTACCTTACACTTTGACTCTTCATGTATGGGAATTAGAATGTATGTAAGAGTGTTAAAATGGTGCATTGATGCAGAACTTTCTGTGGCACTAACAGTTTAAATGTAAAAAATAGCTAAACCTCTCAAGTATCACCTAACATCCTTAAAGGAACTGGGTGCTCAAGTCTGAGTAATCTTGTGGTTTATGTTGATGAAGTTAGGTCTAGGGCTAGGTTTGGGGAAAAAACTAAATATAATTTACACAAATTCATGCAATTTGGGCTGTAGAAGCAATTCTGCACAAATTTTCCAATGTACAGTCAATTTGAATGAAAATCAGGTTTTCCCACGGTTAAAAGTTGCGTAAAAATGCGTAATATTTCAATATGTTTGTAATTTAGTATGGAAGATTTTTTAAATTGTCTAAAATGTCCGACATTTCTATACATTGTACATTTAAAAACAAAGTATCCTACATTTTAGTCGTATTATTTCTTTGCTTGTTTATAATGTTTCTGTGGATTTAGGCACCACACACACACATACCATATAGTTTCTGGCCTCCCTTTATGTATCAGACTTAAATAGGATGCATCTATGTAAGAGAAACCTTTATAAAAATGTAAGTCACCTCTGTATTAACTGGCTGCCTTGTATTGTGGCCGAGTACAAGCTCAATACATAACCAGTACAAACTCCTACACTTTGTATAATTATAAGTGTGTGGGTGGAGCTAAATTGAAACCTGAACAAGACAATAAGCAGCAGCAGAGGAAATGAATGAGACAATTAGCATTTTTAATTAAAAGTACGACATTACTTTTATAAAACCCTAATGCTGCTGACACAATGCAGAAAGATTCATATTTTATTAAAATTACACTGAATTTATTTTATGTGTTTATAATTTGTAGGAAACAACAACAGACTGGAAAATGATACAATGATACAATGCTTTTAAAGTCAGTGGCTGTAGGTGGCCATGCTGTCAGTGATTAAGTTTGTATACAAAGGCCTTTATTTGTTAGTTATCTCCATAGAGACTCTCTTTCTCTTTTTCTCCAGGAGGATGGGTTTGGTTCCTCCAGCTCAGGGAGTTTTTCCTTGCCTCTGTTGGCCTTGCTTTGCCCACTAGGGGCTTGGACCTGGATTCTGTAAAGCTACTTTGTGGCAAGATTGGCTGTAAAAAGTACCATATAATTAAAATTCAATTGAATTTAACTGAATATTGCCCAAACTCTCCCTGGAATTAACTGTTTCTGGCATGAAACATGAGAACAAACACTGAATCAGATTGGGGATGGTAGACATATCAAAGGGAATTTTAGCGACGGCATTTGCATCACGCAAGCAGTATGAAATGAAACGTCTGACCATGTTGAAAAGCAGAGCTCATTTTCTCTGTGTTGGGAGTTGAGATGCCTTGATTAAAATTGCTAATGTGGTTTCTGACAATGTCAGAGTGGCATTCCGGTCTAGCATATAATGTCTGTTGTGTTATGCAGTATCCGCTTTAGCCAAACTTCAGATCGACAGGAAACATAGTTTTGTATCAGTTTGTTGCATTTTCACATTCACTGGCTACAAATTGTTTAAAAGTATATCACATATTTCATCACGTATAACAAATATCTACTGGGAATCCCCCCACAGCCAAAGAAATGCACTGATATATCAAAGTCAAAGTCAAAGTCAACTTTATTGTCAACTCTGCCATATGCACCGGACACACAGAGAACTGAAATTACGTTACTCTCTCAAACCCCAGGTGCAAACATGTAACATTAAATACAAAAGGAGCAATTTTAAAAGTACAAACAAATACAATTATACATATAATCTATAAAAATATGGTGCAAAAAGAGCAAGATTGTGGTAAAGTGACAGTTAAAACAGACAAGAGTCTTTAGAGGTAGACTGAGGACAGTAATAATTGGGTAGTAAGAGGTAGTTAGCAGAGCACCAATACTACACAAAATGACTGGTGCCGGTCGGTGGCTTGTGTATGCGTAAGTGTAAGCGTGTGATTTTTTTTTAGTGTGTGTGTGAGTCCCAGTTCAGAAGCTTTGCATAGGGTGGGAGGGATCAGCTGCTATGCAGAGGGCTTTTTTGGTGAGACGGTGCTGTAGATGTCCT